>SJYX01007295.1:68829-145265 GCA_006410675.1 Oreotragus oreotragus | reverse complement strand
AAAAAAAAAATAATCTGTTTTCTCTCTTTTTCTGATTAAATAATTTCTATTCATCTGTTCTCAAGTTCACTAAGTCTGTATCTGCCATATCCAATATATCATTAAGTCCATCAGTGATTTTTTTTTTCACTTTAGAAATTGTAATTTTTGTTTCTAGGATTTCCATTTATGTTTTCGGTTTCTATCTGCTAAAATTTCTATATTTGTCCACTGTTTTTTTGTATAATTTTGATTTCACTACTGAGTTTCTGGGCTTCCCTGGTGGCTTAGTGGTAAAGAATCTGCCTGCTAATGCAGGAGATGCAGGTTTGATCTCTGAGTTGGGAAGATGGCCTGCAGAAGGAAATGGCAACCCAGGCCAGTATTCTTGACTGGGAAATCCCGTGGACAAAGGAGCATGGCAGGCTACAGTTTATGAGGTCGCAGAAGAGTCGGACGTGACTGAGTGACTGAACAACAGAGTTTCTAGCTGTTTATTCATTATGACCACATATTTTGCTCTAAGTCCTTAAAAATATTTCTCAGTTCAGTTCAGTCACTCAGTCATGTCCGACTCTTTGCGACCCCATGAATCGCCGCACGCCAGGTCTCCCTGTCCATCACCAACTCCCATAACTGCTAAAAATAGTCCTTTTATGTCCTTGACTGCTGAATTCAACATCTGGGTCATCTTGGTGTTTGTTTCCTTTGATTTCCTTTTCCTGGATTATTCATCATGTTTTCCTACTCTTTTACCTGTCTAGTAATTTTGGGTGGGAAAACTTTTCTTTCCTCATGAACATTTTAAATGATACATTGTAAATAATCTGGGTTAAATTAACTTTTTTTTTTTAATGACTGTTGAGTTTTGTTTCAGCAGGCAGTTATATGCTAGAAGTTCTTTCTGTCAAAGCTTGGTTTTAGGGTGTGTTAGATTAGATTAGCTACAGAATATTCTTTACAAGGAGGCTATCCATATAATTTATGGCCTTTTTGGTAGCTTACCTGAATACCAGATGTGTTAATGAGATCTATCCACTCTCAGTGGATCTTTAATATTTTCCTGCATCTAGTGCCCTCTAGAATGGCCATTCCATCCTCTATTTTGTGGTTGCTGCTTTCTTTTAGGCCTCATAAGGTTGGTTTCATCAGACAGATATGCAGTGCTGGCTTTGACCAAGGACTTGGGAACTCCTGTGTGCAGTTTCTGCTTCTTCAATCCCCTGCCCTACAAAGTTCTAATTCTGTCAGAAACCCTGAACTCTATTTTATGACTCCCCAGAGAGAGTGCTGGGACGCCACTCCCTTTATAAAAGTTGGAAAATTGTACCAAATNAGTGCTGGCTTTGACCAAGGACTTGGGAACTCCTGTGTGCAGTTTCTGCTTCTTCAATCCCCTGCCCTACAAAGTTCTAATTCTGTCAGAAACCCTGAACTCTATTTTATGACTCCCCAGAGAGAGTGCTGGGACGCCACTCCCTTTATAAAAGTTGGAAAATTGTACCAAATTAAAACATTAATAAGACCATGGGAGCTCATTCACGTATTTGTCTTCTCCCAGGGATCATATTGCCTAAAGCTCAGGACTTTAAAACATTCGCCACATATGTTTTCTCCAACGTTATACTTGTTTATGGAGGGAGGACGAACAAGAAGTGCAAGTCTAAATAGGCTTTTAAATTTTGAATGATGAAATATGTAATATTGTATATGTAAAGAAAAAAATGGAAAATATCACCACACCCAGAGCAAAGTCATTATTTTTCCATCCTAGCCTCAAATATGTGGCTTTTCCCTCAAAGAATCGAAACTTTACAGATATAATTGAAATACACTCTTTGGTTATTTACTGCTGTATATACCATTCTGGGCTTCTCTAATGGCTCAGTGGTAAAGAATCCGCCTGCAATGGAGGAGATGCAGAAGACTCATGTTTGATCCCTGGGTTGAGAAGATCCCATGGAGGAAAACGTATTTGTCTTCTCCCAGGGATCATATTGCCTAAAGCTCAGGACTTTAAAACATTCGCCACATATGTTTTCTCCAACGTTATACTTGTTTATGGAGGGAGGACGAGCAAGAAGTGCAAGTCTAAATAGGCTTTTAAATTTTGAATGATGAAATATGTAATATTGTATATGTAAAGAAAAAAATGGAAAATATCACCACACCCAGAGCAAAGTCATTATTTTTCCATCCTAGCCTCAAATATGTGGCTTTTCCCTCAAAGAATCAAAACTTTACAGATATAATTGAAATACACTCTTTGGTTATTTACTGCTGTATATACCATTCTGGGCTTCTCTAATGGCTCAGTGGTAAAGAATCCGCCTGCAATGGAGGAGATGCAGAAGACTCATGTTTGATCCCTGGGTTGAGAAGATCCCATGGAGGAAGACACGGCAATATACTCCAGTATTGCCTGGAAAATCCCATGGACACAGGAGCTTAACAGGCTATAGTCGATGGTGTTGCAAAGAGTCAGACACAACTGAAGCAACTGAGCACAATATATCATTCTACAGTTTCTTAATTTTAAACAATAACATTCATTTCTTTATTCAATATTCAGCAAATTGAGGGCTTCCCTGGTGGCTCAGACAGTAAAGAATCTGCCTGCAATGCAGGAGATGAAGGTTTGATCCATAGGTCATGTAATTCCTCTGGAGAAGGAAATGGCAACCCACTCCAGTATTCTTGCCTGGGAAATCCCATGGACAGAGGAGCCTAGTAGGCTACAGTCCATGGGGTCACAAAGAGTCAGACACAATTGAGCAACTATCGCTTTCATTTTTTGACAAATTGCTCCAGATCAGTGAAGACAGTTTATCTCTGTCGCACATAGTTTTATCTGGAATGTCTCAACTGGATTTTGAAGATTCATTTTCAAAATGCTTGGCAGTCCTCTTGGTGTTAGCTGTCAATTGGGAGCTCAGCTAGGGGTTCAGGCTTGGGATTTTTGTTCCTCTACAGAGAGCCTCTCTACATGGCTAGATGAGCTTCACACAGCATGGAACTGTTCAGATAGTCAGATTTCTTACAAGGCAACTTACTTTTCTCAGCATCAAAGCAGAAATTGCCTAGTCTTAATGCCAGGGCTTTCAAGTCTCAGAATGTTACTTCTGCTGCATTTTACTGGTCAGTGTAGTCACAGATCCAGCCCAGATTCGATAGGAGGAGAATTAGACTCCGTGTGTCAATGAAGGTCTATAATGTCATTATACAAGAGGGCATATATGATAGGATCCAAGATTGTGGTTATTTTTGCAAATATAATCTACCACTCATAATCTTCTGCATTCCTTATTCCTCTCCCTCCTCCTCTACTCAGGGGTAGCCACTGTAATCAATGTTTAAACTTCTTATTCATATTTTTATAACTTTATTAAAGCTCTCTCTAGCACAGAACACTTTTCATATTTCAAGCATTCTTTAACAAAGTATTGAAGAAATTTCACGAAGGTGTAACATGACAGAAATTCCTTAGATGTATTTATCCAAGAATCTTCTAAGGCCATCACAGTGCTAACAACTTGAGTTATACAAGTTTATCCTGTTTCCTTCTCTCAATTTGAATTTATAGTCTTGCCCTTTTAGTTATAGGTATCATGGGGAAAATAACATGGAGAAAGAAGATTCCTAAATTATGGGTCTCCTGCAGAAAAACTGAGCATGCAATTCTTCTTTAAGAGTGTATTCCCATCTTTTCTAGGTGGAAGATCTTTTAATTTAGACCTTCCTTCATTCACAATTGCTTGCAGTTACTTTTGGTTGAAAAAAATATATATCCACAGAAAGTTATGCTGACCTTAGTAATGTTTATAAAAAATTTTATATATGAATCACAAATGTACCTGAGTTCATTAAAAAAATGGAGTAATGTTTTATGAGAGATTTATTATTCATTCAATTTGTAGATCATTTCATATGTGTATATATATATGTGTGTGTGTGTGTGTATATATATATATATATAAATTAGTGGAACTAATGATAGTAACTCCATCACACAAGATTTTTCCCCCAGAGGCTAGGAATATTTTACTATAGCTCACATTGCTGTATCTTGCTTTAGCTCTATCTTAGGTCATGATCTCCCTCCTTGTATGAGTTAGAACCTGTACCAGTGCACTTAACATCCCTGGATGTGAAGCCTGTTGACATCTTACCCTAGTTGCTGCCAAGTCTCTTGGATGAGAATCCCTTGCTCTGGTTCCACGTAGACTCACTTTCTTCATTGTTGTCTCTTGCCTGCACTCTCGTGGCAGCCATGAAAAATTCCCCAAATGACACTGGTATCCATACTTACTTTTTATGGTCCTTATTTTTTCACTTAAGAAATGTATTTGTACGTAAGAAATAAATGTCCTATAAGCAAAAGTTAGACTTCAGGACGTGGTTATAAATAAGTTAAAGTTTCCTCTTGGCAAAGTTAGAGTTCTGTCTTTTTAACCTAGCTGTTCCTCTAAATCATTTCAAGGATGTTTACAATCTAGTAAGGCCTAGATTTTTTTTCTTAAAACTCATTTTTGAAAAGAAAACATTAAGAAATTTACTTAAAAAATATTGTTTGATCAGCATTTTAATACTTCTTTACCAAATACTTTATTCAACAATGTATTCAATACACGTTTCATGAGCAGTTATTATATGCCAACACTGTTCTATGTACTTAGGATTCAGTAATAATTCATATAGGCAAATATGCAATCCTCTCACCCAACTAGACAGATGTATTGAATAAACATATAAACCTGTAATATCTGCAAGAATAACTGACGTTGAGAGAAAAAAAAGAGTGGACAGACATGGAATGACAGGTAAGATCAGGAAATATCTCTCTGAGAAGGTGACATTTGAGTAGACACTTGAATGAAATTAGGGGAGCATGTCACAAAGTTCTTTGGCAAGGGGTTGTGCAAGGTGAAGGCTTTCCAGGAAGAAGGACCAGTTAAATCAAAGGTATTGATGCAAGAATATGCATGGCCTAGAAGGAACAGCAAGGTGTCAGGGTGAGAGAAGTCCTCTTCCTTTCTTACAAGAGCAAGGAAATGAAATCAGAGTGGTAGGGGTGATTCCAGTAGATTATGGTATGCACTTTGGATTGTATTCTGAAGAAGATGGAATGCCACAGAGATTCAAGTGCAAAGGAGTAACATTCTTTGACTCTTATTTGAAAATGTGGGTGATTCTGCAGATACAGAGAAAAAACTAGTGGTTACCAGTGGGAAGGGGAAGGGAAGGAGAGAGGAGCAACACAGAGATGGGAAATTAAGAGCTACAAACTATAAAGTATAAAATAAACCACAGGATATATGGTACCACATAGGAAATGTAGCCAGTATTTTATAACAACTATAAATGAAGTATAACCCTTAAAACTGTGAATCACTCTATTACACACCTGTAATGTATAATATTGTATATAAACTATAACTCATTAAAAACTTAGAAAGCAGAAAAAAGAGATGAAAAGAAAGGTATTTCTTTGTGTGTTTCATGTGACTGAGTCAGTTTATCCATCCTCACCTGAAATCTGTCCAGAGATGTTCAGTTACAGGATCCAACAAGCTTCCTTCTCTCGTGCACATCAGTATGGGCTGTTTTCTGTTACTTGCCACCAGGCACCTCCTGTCTGCTAGGAGCAACTTTCCATGTACATGCTGTCCACAGTTCTCAGGAAGAATGCTCTCACCACCTGGCATTTCAGAACAAAGGAAACAGTCACCCCAGAAAATGTGCAAACCATTTGAGGCTTAGGTTTGGAGTTCCATCATGTTCTGAGAGAGGAAAGACCACCTTTGGAGGGTACACTGTCCCTGGATCCATTCTGGAGGAATGGATCCCGAGAACTGTCAGAGAACATCGCCCGGCATCAGCTGATCTCAGCTGCTCCCTGAGCAGTGAGGGCTGAGCGTCCTTCCTGAAACAGAGGGTCTTTGGCAAACTACCTTCTGAATACTGGTGTGTTTATGGTCATATCCATCAGTTGCCAGAAGCGCGGGGTGGAAACTGATTCTGAACGCACAGTCTCTGTGAATGCCGACATTCTGCTTCAGCGTTTATTTCTGAAAATGTTTTACCAGTTTGTGCTCCTTTCAGGACAGTCTGGGTTCATGACGGACAGGACTACCTTGGCGTCTTCTCTTCTCGCTTCTCTGGGGCTAGTGAACCCCAAGGGGTCCAGGGCTGAGTTCAGCTGGCAGGTACGGACCTTACATTCCAGTCCCAGTAAATCCTCTGCTAGGCACTTGAGATCTTTTAGGACTGCTGTAGCGTGGGCTTACCAGAGCCAGTTCTCCCCAGTTGTCTTGACTGTAATCATTTTGAAAGGAATTCTAGTCTATTGACCATAAGCATCCACAGCCTGCTGCCAGACTGTTGGGATCTGCATCTTAGATCCCCACCAAAGACTGTGCAAACGACCTTACCTCTCCCTGCTTCAGCTTCCTCCTCTGTAAAATGGAGGTAATAAAACCAAACACACACACACACACACACATTTTTAAATTTATATTTCAATGGGAGTGTGGCTTTGGTGCATTTTCAGCAGAGACTGAATTGGATACCTGGATCCAATCCACTATCTTTACTTAAACATCTCCATTCACTTTTTTCTTCTTAATAAAACTATTTTATTGAAGTTTAATTGATTACTATGTTTCAGGTGCACAATAAGGTGGTTTGGTTATACATATACACATCAATTTTTTTCAAATTCTTTTCCATTATAAGTTATTCCCTTTGTTGGTTGTTACATGTCCATTTTTTAAAAGCAGAAATCTAGCATTCTATTCATACTGAGTCAAACAGGTGGAATCAAAATGTCATACACTTTTTAGTTAGGAAAAAATT
This sequence comes from Oreotragus oreotragus, assembly GCA_006410675.1. Lineage (NCBI taxonomy): Eukaryota > Metazoa > Chordata > Mammalia > Artiodactyla > Bovidae > Oreotragus > Oreotragus oreotragus. The sequence goes on along the minus strand of SJYX01007295.1, from coordinate 138,431 downwards.
CATTTTCTAAAATGTAAATATTATACATACTTTATATATATATTACTCCTTGGAAGGAAAGTTATGACCAACCTATATAGCATATTAAAAAGCAAAGACATTACTTTGTCAACAAAGGTCTGTCTAGTCAAGGCTATGGTTTTTCCAGTGGTCATGTATGGATGTGAGAGTTGGACTATAAAGACAGCTGAGCGCCGAAGAATTGGTGCTTTTGAACCAGGAGATCAGTCCTCAATATTCATTGAAGGACTGATGCTGAAGCTGAAACTCCAATACTTTGGCCACCTGATGTGAAGAGCTGACTCATTTGAAAAGACCCTGATGGAGGAGAAGGGGACGACAGAGGATGAGATGGTTGGATGGCATCACCGACTCAATGGACATGAGTTTGTGTAAACTCCGGGAGTTAGTGATGGACAGGGAAGCCTGACATGCTGCGATTCATGGGGTTGCAGAGTTGGACACGACTGAGCGACTGAACTGAACTGATAAGTATACAAAAAAACTTCATAATCTGATTACTCTCTCTCAACTCTGCTATTGCTACTTCCTTTTGAATAACCTGGAAGTCAATCAAAAGTTCTCTTTTCCAGTCCTTGTTGCCCTTATTTTGTTAACATATTTGACACTACAGCCAATCAAACTTTTAAATGAATATCAAACTTAGCAGTTGGCTACATGAAGGTGGAACTCATGGAGAATTTGGGTTGAAAATATAAATTTTGGGGTTTGTCAGAATATTAGTTTGAACCACATTCATTGTCAAGTTTTTTTCAGTCAAAATTCTGCCATACTGCCAATTTCATTTACCCAAGAGTTAATAATTAAAGCAAAGAGACTTGATTAATAACTAAAAGTAATAAGAATAGTTAGGAAGGAATAGTTTGAGTACTAAAGTGCAGTCTGAAACACTCCAGCATTTGAAGGTCTAGGAAATTGGGAGGAACCCATAAAGAAGGTCACATAGGTGTGTGTGTGTATGTGTGTTTAGTGTTGGTGTACATTCTAGGGGTGGTCAGTTGCCTAACTAGGAATACAAACTGCAGGTGTTATAACCTAGGATTTTACCAGAAGGCTACACTCCAAAGAAAATTGTAATAGGAACATTAAGCTATTTTCAAAAAGTTTAGATTAATAACAGAAATTTCACAGCACAATATAATGAATCTTCAGTCAGCTCAGTTCAGTTCAGTCGCTCAGTTGTGTCCGACTCTTTGCGACCCCATGAATTGCAGCACGCCAGGCCTCCCTGTCCATCACCGACTCCCAGAGTTCACTCAGACTCACGTCCATCGAGTCTGTGATGCCATCCAGCCATCTCATCCTCGGTCGTTCCCTTCTCGTCCTGCCCCCAATCCCTCCCGTCATCAGGGTCTTTTCCAATGAGTCAACTCTTCGCATGAGGTGGCCAAAGTACTGGAGTTTCAGCTTCAGCATCATTCCTTCCAAAGAAATTCCAGGGCTGATCTCCTTCAGAATGAACTGGTTGTATCTCCTTGCAGTCCAAGGGACTCTCAAGAGTCTTCTCCAACACCACAGTTCAAAAGCATCAATTCTTCGGCGCTCAGCTTTCTTCACAGTCCAACTCTCACATCCATACATGACCACTGGAAAAACCATAGCCTTGACTAGACGGACCTTTGTTGGCAAAGTAATGTCTCTGCTTTTCAATATGTTATCTAGGTTGGTCATAACTTTTTCCCCAAGAAGTAAGCATCTTTTAATTTCATGGCTGCAATCACCATCTTCAGTGATTTTGGAGCCCCAAAAAATAAAGTCTGACACTGTTTCCTCCGTTTCCCCATCTATTTCCCATGAAGTGATGGGACCGGATGCCATGATCTTCGTTTTCTGAATGTTGAGCTTTAAGCCAGCTTTTTCACTCTCCTCTTTCACTATCATCAAGAGGCTTTTTAGTTCCTCTTCACTTTCTGCCATAAGGGTGGTGTCATCTGCATATCTGAAGTTATTGATATTTCTCCCAACAATCTTGATTCCAGCTGTGTTTCTTCCATTCCAGCGTTTCTCATGAGGTACTCTGCATATAAGTTAAATAAGCAGGGTGACAATATACAGCCTTGACATACTCCTTTTCCTATTTGAAACCAGTCTGTTGTTCCATGTCCAGTTCTAAATGCTGCTTCTTGACCTGCATATAGGTTTCTCAAGAGGCAGGTCAGGTGATCTGGTATTCTCATCTCTTGAAAAATTTTCCACAGTTTATTATGATCCACACAGTCAAAGGCTTTGGCATATTCAATAAAGCAGAAATAGATTAGGACTCAGTTTAAATTTGGGGATATTTGAAATATATATATATGTGAATTGGCTGAAATATTTTAAAGAAATTCCCCACTCTTATTTGGGTAGGGTGTAAGAACCAACAGAGTCTTTCAGTCTTTAATTTGTACAATGGTGCTCAAGGCATGATTCCAAAATAATGTGTGTATTTGCAGAAATCTTTTATGGACTGTGTAGTTAGAGGCTATAAAAGAATAAGGAATTGAGGCTTTATTAAGTTTTCAGAGTGGATTTTATGACTTTTTGTGCCTAAATGTGTGTATATATGAGTTTGGTTTCAGACATACTTTTTTTATAACCTGGTAAAAACAATTCAGGTGGAGTTGCTAGCTTATCTGTGTGTTCAGTTGTGTCCGACTCTGTGACCCCATGGACTGTAGACTGCCAGGCTCCTCTGTCCACAGGATTTCCCAGGGAAGAATAATGGAGTGGGTTGCCATTCCCTTCGCCAGGGGATCTTTCCAACCCAAGGATCGAACCCTCATCTCCCGTATCTCCTGCACTGGCAGGCAGATTCTTTACCATTGCATGACCTGGGAAGCCTATAACTATCTCCAATAATTGGCAGATACCAGTATCCAGAAGGAAATGGCAACCCACTCCAGTGTTCTCGCCTGGAGAATCCCAGGGATGGGGGAGCCTCATGGGCTGCCGTCTATGGGGTCGCACAGAGTCAGACACGACTGAAGCGACTTAGCAGCAGCGGCAGCAGTATCCAGAAGAACCCTCAAAAGTGAGCTTACATTGTTTGAATCANCCAGGGATGGGGGAGCCTCATGGGCTGCCGTCTATGGGGTCGCACAGAGTCAGACACGACTGAAGCGACTTAGCAGCAGCGGCAGCAGTATCCAGAAGAACCCTCAAAAGTGAGCTTACATTGTTTGAATCATTTTTTAACAACATGGCTAGTGGTGTAGATAAGTGAGGGAGATAAATGAGGTAAGTGAAAACACAAAAACTAAAACCGGCCCCAAACAAAAAAATGTGTTAAGAAGATGAGTTGAATCATATCTATTACATGGGAATAGTAAGCCAATAAGAGGAAAGCTGAGAATTGACTCCTGGATTTGGCAACATGGAGATCATTGTTAATTCTAATAAAAACAGCTGTTTCTTGGAGCAATGTGGCTAAAAACTATGATTGAAATTGTCAAGAAAGACCAAGAGAATAGGAAGTGGAGATCATATGAATAGATGCATATGTTTTATGGTCTTACAGTGATCATAAGAAATGTAGATGTTGTTAAGGAAAACAAAGCAATGACCCTTTGGCATATCTCAACTATACTATTCAGTGTCTAGGCAAAAGAAGGCACACGCAAAATGGTTAAACTGGAAAGAATATAATTAAGAGATTATTTACAAAGATGTGGGTATGGTTAAGGGAACCAGTAAATGTCAATAACCTCATATATGCAGATGACACCACCCTTATGGCAGAAAGTGAAGAGGAACTAAAAAGCCTCTTGATGAAAGTAAAAGAGGAGAGTGAAAAAGTTGGCTTAAAGTTCAACATTCAGAAAACGAAGATCATGGCATCCGGTCCCATCTCTCCATGGGAAATAGATGGAGAAACAGTGGAAACAGTGCCAGACTTTATTTTGGGGGGCTCCAAAATCACTGCAGATGGTGAGTGCATCCATGAAATTAAAAGACGCTTATTCCTTGGAAGAAAAGTTATGACCAACCTAGATAGCAGAGTCAAAAGCAGAGACATTACTTTGCCGACTAAGGTCCATCTAGTCAAGGCTATGGTTTTTCCCGTGGTCATGTATGGATGTGAGAGTTGGACTGTGAAGAAGGCTGAGTGCCGAAGAATTGATGCTTTTGAACTGTGGTGTTGGAGAAGACTCTTGAGAGTCCCTTGGACTGCAAGGAGATCCAACCAGTCCATTCTGAAGATCAACCCTGGGATTTCTTTGGAAGGAATGATGCTAAAGATGAAACTCCAGTACTTTGGCCACCTCATGAGAAGAGTTGACTCATTGGAAAAGACTTTGATGCTGGGAGGGATTGGGGGCAGGAGGAGAAGGGGACGACCGAGGATGAGATGGCTGGATGGCATCACTGACTCGATGGACGTGAGTCTGAGTGAACTCCAGGAGTTGGTGATGGATCGGGGCAAAGAGTCGGACACAGCTGAGCGACTGAACTGAACTGAACTGAACTGACTGTTATTATATATTGAAAATACTCAACTCTAGCTTTCATTCCCATAGAGCCTTCAATATAGCCTTCTCTTCCTCCTGTCTCTTATACACATCTAGATGTGTATAAGAGACAGCAGCAGTGACTGTNGTCAAAAGCAGAGACATTACTTTGCCGACTAAGGTCCATCTAGTCAAGGCTATGGTTTTTCCCGTGGTCATGTATGGATGTGAGAGTTGGACTGTGAAGAAGGCTGAGTGCCGAAGAATTGATGCTTTTGAACTGTGGTGTTGGAGAAGACTCTTGAGAGTCCCTTGGACTGCAAGGAGATCCAACCAGTCCATTCTGAAGATCAACCCTGGGATTTCTTTGGAAGGAATGATGCTAAAGATGAAACTCCAGTACTTTGGCCACCTCATGAGAAGAGTTGACTCATTGGAAAAGACTTTGATGCTGGGAGGGATTGGGGGCAGGAGGAGAAGGGGACGACCGAGGATGAGATGGCTGGATGGCATCACTGACTCGATGGACGTGAGTCTGAGTGAACTCCAGGAGTTGGTGATGGATCGTCGCAAAGAGTCGGACACAGCTGAGCGACTGAACTGAACTGAACTGAACAGTGTGAAGCTATTACCATTCTAGGCCTGAAGGGGCACTGTAAAGAAATGGTATTATGAGAGACTCATGAGAGCTGGAACTCTGGGAAAGAGGCTTCTAGACAGGCGTTGTAGTCAAAGAGACAGTATGACCAAAATTTTGGCCTAGGTAGCATAAAGGAAAGGCATGTAATACACACCCTGACATTTCCCTCCTCCACCCCCCCTTTTTTTTTTAGTCTTTTGCCAATGTTGTGCATTGGTCTAACTGAAAAATAAGCCACAGGGCAAGGAGACCCTGGTGATGTTTTCATAAATGTCACTCTCCCAGAGCAGAGCATGACAGAGGAATGAAGACAATGAATTTGGGGGAGGAAAAAAGACAATACTGTTATTATAAATATTCTCTATGACCACGGGAAGTTAAAAAAAAAAAAGTCATAGAAGGCAGGCAACTTAAAAATCCCCTCGAAGCTACTTTTCTAATATTTCTATTTACACGCTTAATTTGCTGGTGTTCTTTTTGCCTAGTAATAGAGTTGGCTAACCTTTTCTGAAAATGGTCCAATAGTAAATATTTTATAATTAGAGTACAAAGAGGCAAGACTGAAAATATTATGTTGTATTTCTATAAGCACTTAAATGTAATCATTTAAACACATAAAAAGCAGCCATTCAAATCCAGTGGCCCAGGGTTTGCCACCCTCTGGCTTAGAAAATCCTCTCTTGATTTTTTGCTAATCTTAAATCAATGGCAAGGCCAAATAAGCCCTCCTCCATGTGGCCTCTCATACAGTTACTCTTTGAGCTGTTGAGTGACAGAATATCAACTTTTACTAGCTTAAGGTAGTAAAAGGTGCTAGCCTAAATTGAGAAGATGCTGGAGGTAAATACCAGAATCCAGAGCAGTGGGACTCTCAGGGACCAGCTGGTTTGCTACTATGGTAACACCAGAACACACCCTCTTCATCTCTGCTGTCCTCTTACCTTTACTTCTGTCTTCAGTTTGGCCTCATTGTCTAATAAGAGTCAACTCTCCTCACAAGGAAACAATGCTTATCTGTCCTTCTTTATATAATAACCCCAGAGAAGTATTCTGCTTGACTTGTCTTGGTCACACACCCATCCTTAGATGAATGTATGTAGGTGAGGGAGGAAGCTTGTTGATGGTGGAGAGGTTCTTGGATTGCACAGGCTTGGGAGAGGAGGCCCCTTCCGAAGAGGACTTCCCAAAGGGAGGGAGAATTCTGTTGCCAGGAGATGCTATTTCGGGGAAATAAAAATGTCACAATTATAAACCAATGTGTGACATGCCAGAAGAGGGAGATGTCTGACGCATGTTGTTATCACCCACAGTATCTAACATCGGACTCGGTAGACATTCGTGCATTTTTGATGAATGAATGACTCAGTGCCCTCAACTGGTTGTGAACATTCTCTTAACTCGCCTAGCCTAGCTTCTGATCAGCGGCTCTCTTGTTCTGTACGTTGTAGTAGAGAGTTTTTAATGACCAAACATCATCTTTCCTCTAATCCCAGGAGACAAAGAGTGCCCGAGAGCCAGGCACACAGGAAGCAGCCTGTGGAAAGAGCCCAAGAATGGGGACTACACCGGCGGCAGAAACGACTGTTGTGGGGATCCGTGCGGCCTTTTGGCCGAGGCCTTCAAGACACAAGGCCCCCGCCGACAGACGCGACCCTCCCTCGGGAGGGAGGCAGGGCGAGGGGGCGGGGGCCCTAGCCTCGGGCGCGTCACTCGGCACAAAGGAGACGGCAGGGAGGCGGCCGCAGGAGCCGAGCTGCGCTCGCCAGCCGCTTGAATTGCGGTTACAGACCTGCAGCTCCCCTCCCCCTCCCCACCCAGGCCCGCCCGCCCGCCCGCCTTTCTGTCTCCTCTCTCCCTCCGTACTGGCCGGCCCGGGTCCATTTCCGGGCTCCGGGTATTTGGTATTGATCAGGGCTGGGGGCGCGGGAGCAGGTGGCTGCGGCGGCGCAGCCTGCTGCGCCCGGGTCGGTCTCCCGCCGCCCTTGTCGCTAGCCCTTGCACGGCGGCCCGCCCCGTCCTCCGGGCCCGAGCGCTGCGGGCTGGACTTTGCGCCGCGTTGGGCGCTGCTGCTGCTGAGCGCCGGGCCGTGCTCTGTGCAGGCGGCGGCCGGGAAGCCGGAGGCGAAGTGCAGCCCGGACCCCAGGCCAACATGGCTGAAGTCACCATCGACCAGTCCAAGCTGCCGGGAGTCAAGGAAGGTAGGGGCCGGGCCGTGGAGCGCGCGCCGGGCCCCCCCGGCTCCCAGCGCCGGGTCCCTCCCGAGGGAGGAGGGCCTTCCTAGTCTCGGCGGCCCCCGCGGCCTTCGCTTGGCGCCCACCGGGTGCCGGCTCGCCCTGGCCGGGAAGAAATTGAATTCCGGTTCTGCTGCGGGACCTTGGGCAAGTCACCTAAGTTCTGAGCCCATTTTTCTCCACCGTTGGGAGATGGGCGGAGAGGCCAACACCACTCTCATCAAGTGGTTGTGCAAAGGTTCTCCAGAATAGCCGTGCCTTTAGTGAAAGCTCCAGAGCTGGGTTTCTCTGACTTAACTTCTCTTCTTAAAAATTCAGGCCCAGCCTAGCTGGCTTGAAGGCTAGGAAGTGGGGAGTGGTTGACGTTCAGTTCCTTGTGGAACCTTTGTTTTGAAACTTGACTCTTTCCCTCCTTCTGTCTACGTTTCCTAGCACTGCGTCTGGCTGGCTGACTTTCCCACCTTTTTCCAGGTTTAAAAGTTTAGTCTGGGCATTGCCCAGCGCGAGCAGCCAGATGGGAAGCTGCTATAAATAACGCATTTTCTCACAAAAAGCAGTAAGCGAGGGGGAGCAGGGGACTCATTGTGATCTTGAATTTTACTAGCTTCCTATACTGATGTCCAGATGTAAGAGCTTGATTACTACTCGTCTGGCTTGACTTCTAGCAAGAAGCCCATTTACTTCTTGCCTCTTGTCTTCTTCCTGGACCTTTTTTTTTTTTTTTTAACTGAGCTCTTGGGTGCTGGATCGCCCTAATCTTTAGTAATCTTAGGCTGTTATTTGTCCCTGGGAAGCATAGAAGTCCCAGAGTGCTATCCCAGCTTGCAGAGATTGCCTTTGTAGTGGATGTTATTTGTTTCAGCTGACTCTTGTGGTCTTAGTTGTCCTGGGAAGGTGGAATTGAAAAGGATCTTTGCTTTGTTGGTATTGTGTGTTTCATTGCCAACCTGATTTGACTGATAGGGTCTTGTGGCTGTTAGGGCTAAACCCAGGATCCAAAGAAAGCTTGACTGCTTTAGGCTCCAGAGTTCCAAACACCAGGAGACAGTCGCTGGTTTTGTGTAGAATTTTTAATGCTTTGGGGCCTGTCCTGTTGTTTCTAAAGGATGTTAAGAGTTTTTTAGGCCGGAGATTTTTCATCAAGTGGTGTTTTTCAACCCTTGAGTTCCCATCCTGGTTTTGGTCAAGGTTCTTGCATTCATATGTAAATGATTTTTTTCTTTGCTCTGTCAAGTCTGGAGCCTGAGTGGTGGGAAAAGCAAATTTGCACTTTGAAGGCCCTGGTCTTAGAGATTGTCTTTAACCTTTGTGGTGTGAAGTTGTGTGTGTGTTTATATATATCCTTGCATATATGATGCTTCCTTGGGGGGTGTGAGGAGTAGGATAAGAATTGAAGTTCAGACACAACCTCAGTTTGTTAGCTACGGCTTCCTTGATGGGTCAGCCTGCAGTGTGGGAGACCTGGGTTTGATCCCTGAGTTGGGAAGATCTCCTGGAGGAGGGCATGGCAACTCACTTCAGCATTCTTTTCTGGAGAATCCCCGTGGACAGAGGAGCCTCGTGGGCTACAGTCCACGGGGTTGCAAAGAGTCAGACACAACTAAGCACAACACACAGGCATGTAGTGCTGTGAATTTACCTTGCTCCGTGTACATGTGAGTGACCTGGAGCAAACTGGAAACTCTCTTTCTATATATGCATTTATATTACTCTTAGGTCTTTTGGTTTCTAACCAAGACATGAATGGTTTATTCCAGTATATTCTTTCTCAAGGGTTTCAACAAACACTTTCCATCTATAAATGCGAGATTTTTCCATTGCTAACCTCTGGAGTTTAACTCATTTGGATTGGTTTTCATTTTGCACAACTTGATGTGAGGCAGTCCAGTTTATATATTATGGTAAAGTGGTATGGAAATTTATGTAGCTGTTTCATTAAATTAGAATTACGTATATTGATTTACTTTGAAGGTGGTTAGAAATTGTTGAGAAGATCATTGTTTTTGTAAGCATCTGATTTTTCTGGTTCAGAGATCATCAAAGGAAATGATACACTATACTAGGAATGTCCTAATGGCGGTGTGGTTTTTGTTCTGGAAAGTATTCACATCTAATAAAGTGTATCTTTCTCTAATATAACTCTTGATTATAGTCTGGTTGCTCCCTAATGATTTTTTTGGGACCCTAATTAAAGAAAATAAACTAGGTGACTCTGATTGGGTAAAACATACACAAACATTGAGACTGTTCTTAATATTGAAACTCCAACTCAGTTTGAAAAGGAAGTTTAGTAATAATTTGCTTAATATTCTGGCATAGCTTTTTGAACTCCAGCTTTGAAAACTACTTCTCTTATTAATGTAACCCTTTATACACAATCCCAATTTGGAATCATTGGGCAGGCTGCAGCAGACTTAGAAGAACAATGCAGTGGCCACTGGCCCCTGCCCAGGGCCCTTTTCTTTAGGGAGGGACCGGGCACACTGGGACTGTTTGTGAACGTCTCAACAGAGGTCATGGTAGCAGCTGACTTTAGGCAAGGGGAATATTTGAAAACTTTTTTCTTCTAGGTTAAAATCTAACGCTTGCTTAGTTTTAAGATGGTCAAAGATACTCATCATTTGGACAGACCTTTGAAAAAAATAACTACTGCAGTATTTTTACCTTGGGAAATCCCTCTTAAATAGGAGACAGAGATGTGTTTGAGTTCATTTGTAGTGAAAAGAATTAAGTCAAGAATTAAGTCTAAGATGAATTTAAACACACATCATTATTTCTGGGTTTAAAAGTGTTTTTTTTTTTTTTTTTAAACATTTCCATACTTTTTATAATGGAAATACTGTTGCCATTGTTTAGAAGTAATGCTTTATTTCTTCGGAAACATTCGAGGTTCTCTGCTACAAGATTTGAAATAATTCTCAACCATTTTTTTAATATCAGTAGATGTATATTTCAAATGTATCATGCAATTTGTGAATGCTAGACAAAAGTATTCTCCAATAGAAAAAGGTTCCAACAATATTCCAACTTTTTTTTTTAGTTTAGATAAAAGCTTTTTTTTTTCGCTTAAAAAAAAAAAGAGCACTTTCATTAGTTAACAAATTTAGATTTTTGGTCAGTTTTAGCCTCTTTGCTGAACTTTTTGCTCTCTCCAGTCTGATTTCCATCTCTGTGTGTCCGACTCTTTGTGACCCCCAAGGACTGTAGCCTGCCAGGCTCCTCTGTGCATGGGATTTTCCAGCCAAGAATATTGGAGTGGATTGCCATTTCATCGTCCAGGGGATCTTCCTGTCCCAGGGATCAAACCCATGTCTCCTGAGTCTCCTGCTTTGGCAAGCGGATTCTATAAGGCAGAGACACTGGGGAAGCCGCTTCCATAGCTCTACTTAGTTTTAATTGCTCACTGCTAATCTTGCTCTTTCCCATATTTAGCAAAGTTTTCACATTATCTTAAGATTTTGGTCTGAGAGATGTAGACTGTGCATCAAAGCCATTTCTAGACTCTAAAGTTTAACTCCTTTGCAGTTTTTTAGTCATTAGCGTTTTCCCACTTCTAAACACTGAACAGGAAATATACAATCTACAGTTCTCTCATCTACCAGGCCAACCTTCTTTCTTCTTTCCTCTCAGCAGTAAGGGAATTTATTATGTATTATGTATTTTTACTGTCCTTCAAATGGGAAGTTCCAGCATCTCCAAAGTTAGTTTACTCATGAATAACATCTGATGAGCACCTGTGCACTTGTGGTAGAGACATTTCTTGAAATGAAGGTAGCTAGCTATTCTGAGAACAAATTCTTTTTATTTAAAGATCAAAGTTAATGCATTTTCAGAAATATGCCTAGAAAGCACTGATTCATCTTAGGTTCAGAACACCATAGTGGCAAGATGAGGGTAAATTAAATTAATGGCATAGGTCCAGAACTTTAAGCAGAAAGATACAAAATTATGTCTGTTACAGTAAGTTAGTCAAATAGTCCCAGAGATCTAAAGCATGTGGCATGCCCACAAGACACAGAATGTGATGGAGGTCTCTAAGAGGTCCATTTACTAGCTCTCAGACAAACTCAATTTCTCTTTTCCTCAAAATTCCATAGGTTTTTTTGGAGGGTAGGGGGTGGTTATTTATTTTTTTTTTAATGAGACCACTGCTAAATCTTGGCTTAGGTATGTGTCTTGTTTTTCTTTACCTTGATCTGGCTTCAGATCTTTCACATAGCTGGCAAAGATTCAGCAAATATGGGAATGTGTGAATGAATGAATGAGTAAATCATGACTACTAGATGCTCTCTTGATAGTTTAGAAATCCTATCTGGCGTAATTTCCTGTTCCTTCTCAGAGCATAAGCTCTTAGAGGGCAGAGATAATGCCTTGACATCATGTATCTTAGTGCCACTATTATATTTATGAAAATGTTTTATGTATTTTTTCTAGTGTGTTTTTTTTCATAGATATGTGTTATAAATGGAATCCATACAAAGTTATGGATAACATAGAAAGTAAAAAAAAAAAAGTCATTGCATGCTCTTCCTTATGACTTTGAAGGTAATCATTATTAAGAATAAAATTTTAGTAAAAAGATTTTTAAAAATGCTATTTGGTGGTTTGAATTTTTTTTGAGTAATACATTTAATTTTTTTCCCCCTGAGGTAAAATGCAAAGCAGTATCATATAATTTGGAAGCTGAAAAACCTTAGATGCATATTTTTTAGAAATTTATGTATGTCACCTATTGTGTGAGGGTAGTTTCACAGTAAAAAGTGCCCTGTAGTGTATGGTGTGATTTTGACTGCGCTGGAAAGGCAGTCCTATAGAGTTCAAGGAGTTGTAAAGAACTCTTGAAATTCCACTGAGAATGCCTCTCACGTTTGCTATATGCAGGTATGTAGTACCTTCTTAAATAAATACAGTGATTTTTAGAAACTGAAATAGCTGCTATTTGTAAAATAAAGATTATTTTAATAATTCAAGAAATGCCTTTTTTTTTTTTTTTAAACTGACAAGTACATAAAGGCCAACTTCTCCCTTGTGGGAAACTATTAGAAACCACTGCTCCACCAGATTTTCCAGATGAAAATCTGAGAGCCAGGATGGGGAAGTGAGTTGTAGTAAACCCCTTAGACAACATATCTATAAATTGCGATATGGGGCCTACATTTAGAGAAGTTTAGAATTGAGTATTCCACAGCTCAGTCTTCCCTCCTCTCTCCTTTTCCACCTTCCCCTTCCTTTCCCATCTCCTCCCTTCGTCTCTCTTCTTTTGTTCCCTCTCTGTGTTCTTCTGTCTCTCTTCAAGTATTCTGTAGATAAAAAAGAATCACTCCTGAGATATCTCCTTAATGTGTGTGTGTGTGTGTGTGTGTGTGTGCGCGTGCACGCGCGTGCGCTCGGTCACTCAGTTGTATCCTTCTCTTTGTGGCCCCATAGACTGTAGCCTGCCAGGCTCCCCGGTCCATGGCGTCTCCCAGGCAAGAATACTGGAGTGTGTTGCCATTTTCTTCTTCAGGAAATCTTCCTGACCCAGGAATCGAACCTGCATCTCTTGTGTCTCCTGCATTGGCGGGCGGATTCTTTACTGCTAGATCCACTGGAGAAAAACAATGCTATAAAAATAATGAGTGGCAAAACAATGTCAGAGCTTTTTCTCAAGTTGTTTGATATGAGTGTTAAACAGTTGACCTAGGTTTTATTTTATTTTTTAATTAAAAGCTTTTTTTTTTTTTGATTCAGCAAATGAATTGCTGCATGAACTCTGCGGTAGGTCATATTCCTGCCTCAGTGTTTTTTCCTGCAAAGAAGATGCATTTCCTCTCTGGTACACTCAGCCTGGAGGGGCTACTATTTAAAGGCTTGGATATTTTAAGACAATTAAACATATTGTGGAAATAAAACCATGATCTTTCCTCAGTTCTCTTCAGAGATGTAGAGTTTTGATTGAGATAAGTGAATTTTTGCCTCAGTAACAGAAAACAGTGTGATACCGCAAAACTTTAGTAAACTTTTCTTGAAATCCCAGTTTTTAAAGTAAAGGAGTGTATTTTACAATTATCTACCCTGAACTATAGGGGGAAAAAATAAACCTTATCACAGCTATGTTTGCAATTTCAGATGTAGCCACTGAAAGGATTGTTGGATTAATGCTTTTAGCTGATGACCTATTTAAAAGTGTCCTGTGCTTCAAAACTGTAAAATTAGGGTGCCCTAGATCCTAAATAAGAACTATAAAGGATAATTGGCTTATATACCTTGGGGTTATGTAGACTGTTTATTCCCAGATGTTTGAATTTAGAAACAAGTACAAGAATTCCTAGATACTGTTGTGCTGTTTGTGTGCTGTGCTTCGTTGCTTAGTTGTGTCTGACTCTTTGTGACCCCATGAACTATAGCCCACCAGGCTCCTCTGTGCATGCGGATTCTCCAGGCAAGAATACTGGAGTGGGTTGCCCTGCCCTTCTCCAGGGGATCTTTCCAATCCAGGGATCGAATACAGGTCTCCTGCATTGCAGGCGGATTCTTTATGGATTGAGCTACCAGGGAAGCCCAGATACTGTTGTGTTGGCCAAAACAGAAGAGTTTTTCAGTGAGCTGGTACAGAAAACCTGAACAAACTTTTTGGCCAACCCATTGATTATGTTCTTTGCAGCCAAACAGGGAGAAGCTCTGTACAGTCAGTAAAAACAAGACTGGGAGCTGACTGTGGCTCAGATCATGAACTCCTTATTGCCAAATTATTATCAGACTTAAATTGAAGAAAGTAGGGAAAACCACTATTCAGGTATGACCTAAATCAAATCCCTTATGATTATACAGTGGAAATGACAAATAGATTCAAGGATGAAATCTGATAGAGGGCCNTATTGCCAAATTATTATCAGACTTAAATTGAAGAAAGTAGGGAAAACCACTATTCAGGTATGACCTAAATCAAATCCCTTATGATTATACAGTGGAAATGACAAATAGATTCAAGGATGAAATCTGATAGAGGGCCTGAAGAACTAGAGGTAGTGATCAAGAACATCCCCAAGGAAAAGAAATGCAAAGAGGCAAAATGTTTGTCTGAGGAGTTCTTAACAAATAGCTGAGAAAAGAAAAGATGTGAAAGGCAAAGGAGAAAAACAAAGATATACCCATTTGATTGCAGAGTTCCAAAGACTAGCAAGGAGAGATAAGAAAGCTTTCCTCAGTGATCAGTGTAAAGATATAGAGGAAACAATAGAATAGGAAAGACTAGAGATCTCTCCAAGAAAATTAGAGATTCCCAGGGAACATTTCATGCATAGATGGGCACAATAAAGGACAGAAATGGTATGGACGTAATGGAAGCAGAAGATACTAAGAAGAGGTGGCAAGAATACACAGAAGAACTATACAAAAAAGATCTTCATGACNGTTCCAAAGACTAGCAAGGAGAGATAAGAAAGCTTTCCTCAGTGATCAGTGTAAAGATATAGAGGAAACAATAGAATAGGAAAGACTAGAGATCTCTCCAAGAAAATTAGAGATTCCCAGGGAACATTTCATGCATAGATGGGCACAATAAAGGACAGAAATGGTATGGACGTAATGGAAGCAGAAGATACTAAGAAGAGGTGGCAAGAATACACAGAAGAACTATACAAAAAAGATCTTCATGACCCAGATAACCACAGTGCTGTGATCACTCACCTAGAGCTAGATGGAACGCGAAGTCAAGTGAGCCTTAGGAAACATCACTACAAACAAAGCTAGTGGAGATGATGGAAGTCCAGTTGAGCTGTTTCAAATCCTAAAAGATGATGGAGTGAAAGTGCTGCACTTCGTATGCCAGCGAATTTGGAAAATTCAACAGTGGCCACAGGACTGGAAAAGGTGAGTTTTCATTCTAATCCCAAAGAAAGGCAATTCCAAAGAATGTTCAAACTACTGCACAATTTCACTCATCTCACACACTAGCAAAGTAATGCTCAAAATTCTCCAAGCCAGGCTTTCACCGTATGTGAACCGTGACCTTCCAGATGTTCAAGCTGGATTTAGAAAAGGCAGAGGAACCAGAGATCAAACATCTGTTGCCAACATCTGTTGGATCATCGAAAAAGCAAGAGTTCCAGAAAATCATCTGGTTTGTTGACTACACCAAAGCCTTTGACTGTGTGGATCACAACAAACTCTGGAAAATTCTTCAAGAAATTCTTCAGACCACCTGACCTGACTCCTGAGAAATCTTTATGAAGGTCAAGAAGCAATAGTTAGAACTGAACATGGAATAACAGACTGGTTCCAAATAGGAAAAGGAGTATGTCAACGCTGTATATTGTCACCCTACTTATTTAACTTATATGCAGAGTACGTCATGAGAAATGCTGGGTTGGATGAAGCCCAGGCTGGAATCAAGATTGCCAGGAGAAATATCAAAAATGTCAGATATGCAAGTGACACCACCCTTATGGCAGAAGGCGAAGAAGAACTAAAGAACCTCTTGATGAAAGTGAAAGAAGAGAGTGAAACAGTTGACTTAAAACTAAACATTCAGAAAGCTAACATCATGGCATCTGGCCCATCACTTCATACAAATAANGAAATATCAAAAATGTCAGATATGCAAGTGACACCACCCTTATGGCAGAAGGCGAAGAAGAACTAAAGAACCTCTTGATGAAAGTGAAAGAAGAGAGTGAAACAGTTGACTTAAAACTAAACATTCAGAAAGCTAACATCATGGCATCTGGCCCATCACTTCATACAAATAAATGGGGAAACAGTGGAAACAGTGACAGACTTTATTTTGGGGGGCTTCAAAATCACTACAGATGGTGACTGCAGCCATGAAATTAAAAGAGGCTTGCTCCTTGAAAGAAAAGTTATGACCGACCTAGACAGCATATTAAAAAGCAGGGACATTACTTTCCCAACAGACGTGCAGATAGTCAAAGCTCTGGTTTTTCCGGTTGTCACGTGTGGATGTGAGAGTTGGACTCTAAAGGAAGCTGAGCACTGACGTATTGATGCTTCTGAATGGTGGTGTTGGAGAATACTCTTGAGAGTCCTTTGGACTGCAAGGAGATCCAACCAGTCCATCCAAAGGAGATCAGTCCCGAATATTCATTGGAAGGAGTGATGTTGAAGCTGAAGCTCCAGTTCTTTGACCACCTGATGTGAAGAACTGACTCATTGGAAAAGACCCTGATGATGGAAAAGATTGAAGGCAGGAGGGAAAGGGGACAACAGAGGATGAGGTGGTTGGATGGCATCACCAACTTGATGGACATGAGTTTGAGTAAGCTTCTGGAGTTCGTCATGGGCAGGGAAGCCTCCCGTGCTGCAGTTGATGGGGTCACAAACAGTTGGACACAACTGAATTGATGAAAGTGAAAGTGGAGAGTGAAAAAGTTGGCTTAAAGCTCAACATTCAGAAAATGAAGATCATGGCATCCAGTCCCATCACTTCATGGGAAATAGATGGGGAAACAGTGGAAACAGTGTCAGACTTTATTTTTGGGGGCTCCAAAATCACTGCAGATGGTGACTGCAGCCATGAAATTAAAAGACGCTTATTCCTTGGAAGAAAAGTTAGGACCAACCTAGATAGCATGTTCAAAAGCAAACACATTACTTTGCCAACTAAGGTCCGTCTAGTCAAGGCTATGGTTTTTTCTGTGGTCATGTACGGATGTAAGAGTTGGACTGTGAAGAAGGCTGAGCACTGAAGAATTGATGCTTTTGAGCTGTGGTGTTGGAGAAGACTCTTGAGAGTCCCTTGGCCTGCAAGGAGATCCAACCAGTCCATTCTGAAGGAGATCAACCCTGGGATTTCTTTGGAGGGAATGATGCTAAAGCTGAAACTCCAGTACTTTGGCCACCTCATGAGAAGAATTGACTCATTGGAAAAGACTCTGATGCTGGGAAGGATTGGGGGCAGGAGGAGAAGGGGACGACTGAGGATGAGATGGCTGGATGGCATAACCGACTTGATGGACGTGAGTCTGAGTGAACTCCGGGAGATGGTGATGGACAGGGAGGCCTGGCGTGCTGCGATTCATGGGGTCGCAAAGAGTCGGACACGATCGAGCGACTGAACTGAACTGAACTGAGTGACCAAAGTGACTGACTGATAATTTTTAAAAGGACACCACAAGGACGCATACTCAGAAGAAGTGTTTTTTGTTTTTGTTTTTTTAGTATGTCATTATTTCAGTGAAACAAACGCACACATTAAGAAAGGTAGGTCTTCATATGATATTGGTAACCATACACTGACATAAAAGCACTGAAAACTAATAAACCAGAGCCAGTGTAAAATCAATCTTGCTTATATATATCAGTGTTTTTTCATTTTAGCCAGGTTCATGTAAAAATTCTTAATGTGTAGTTCTGAGTTTGACACGTTTGGTCTTGTAACCACCACGGCAGTCAAGATATAGAACAATTGCATAACCCCCAATTTGTAATACCCCTTCCCCCCAACCCCAACCAACCGCTGATTTGTTTTCTGGCCCTGTGCTTTTTCCTTTACAAAAATGACATATAAATGGGATCACACAATAAATAGCTTTTTGTGTTTGACTTCTTTCACTTAGCCGAATACATCTAATACCATGTGTGTATCAGTAATTTTGTTCCTTTTCGTTGCTGAATTCCAGTGAATGGCTGTATCACATTTGCTTATCCATTCACTAGTTGATGAATATTGAGGTGTTTTTACTTTTGGTGGTTATAAATAGTCTCTATAAACATTTGCATACAATTTGTGTGTGTGTATGTGAATGTGTTTTCACTTCTCTTGGGTTAGCACCTGTGCTTAGTTGCTCAGTCATGTAAGACTCCTTGTGACCCTTTGTACTGCAGCCTGCCAGGTTTGTCTGTCCATGGGGATTCTCCAGGCAAGAATCCTGGAGTAGATTGCCATGCCCTGCACCAGGGGATCTTGCCAATCCCAGGGACTCAACCTAGGCCTCCTGCATTGCAGGCTGATTCTCTACCCACTGAGGCATCAGAGAAACCCAAGAACACTGGAGTGGGTACTCTTATCCCTTCTCCAGGGGATCTTCCTGACCCAGGAAACACACTTGGATCTCTTGCTTTGCAGGCAGATTCTTTACCAGCTGAGCTACCAGGGAAGCCCTGGGTTAGAACCTGGGGTAGGACTACTGGGTTGTATGGTGAATATATGTTTAGCTTTATAAGAAACTACCAAACTGTTTTTCAAAGTAGCTGTACCATTTTGCATTCCCGCAAGCAGTGTAGGTGAGCGCCAATTGCTCTGCATCCTTGTCTGTACTTTACATTGTCAAGATATATTTAAAAAATTTTTTAGTGATTTTCTTAAGGGTTTAAATTCTGGTTCTGTTTTTTTTTGTAGCTGTGATCTAAATTTTAACAGTGTGATATTACCTCATGTGGCTTTAATTTGCATTCTGTAATGGCTAGTGATTGGAGACTCTTCTTGTGCTTATTTCCTATTCTTACATCATTTGTTGAAGTGAGTGTTCTAAAGTTTGCCTTTAAAAAAACATCAGGCTGTTTTCTTGTTATTGAGCTTTGAGAACTCTTTATATATTTGAATTCAACTCTCTTTCCAGATGGTATTTTGTAAATATCAGTGGTCTCTGAACCTTAATGCAATGTTAGGAACTTTGCTGTGAGCAGGTTCCTGCTGTACTTGATACCAGCTGAATCTCTTGGAGATGGTCCCAAGAAACTGTAGTCTTTTATATCCAGATTATACAATGGGCTTACACTGGACATTTGGAATATACTGACTAAAAATACTGTGGCCACCGTAATGCAGGGATGCATCCTGCCCTACTTTAATTTTTTTTTTTTTTTGTCAGTAGCAACTCATTACCTTTATCAGGGTTAAAGAATGGCAGCATTTTTTTTCCTGTTGGTAGTTGAAATTTTATCCTCTAGGATAGAAGTTTGCAAACTATGGCCTGTGGGCCAGTCCAGCTACTCACTGCTTGTTTTTATACCGTGGAGCTGAATATAGACGTTACATTTTTAAATGATTGAAGAAAAAGAGGAAGAAGAATGTTTTGTGACAGGTAAAAATGACATGAAATTCAGATTTCTGTGTCTGAAGTCTTATTGGATCATAGCTTCACTCATTTGTCTACATAGTGTCTGTGGCTGCTTTTGTGCTGTAAAGGCTGAAATGAGTGAGCAATTACAGCAGAGACTATGGTCAGAAAACTCTACATTGTTTACTCTCTGTTACTCTGTGGAGAAAAGATAATTTCTCTTGGACCATTTCTATGGAACCTTTTAAAAACTTCCCTAATTGATATTGTTTTGATGCTTCATTAATCACTATAAACATCAGTTATCAAAACTTTTTTTTGATATAGTGGTGCACTGTTGGAGACTATTATTGGTTGAACCCATGTGACAGCATGTGCTATTTTTGTAGTGACTTTTAAAAATATAGACTTACAGCTGATTTTCAGTTTTTAAATAAGAACATGTACTTCTTTAAAAATGTCTAGGTACTTCAAAATTGATTATCAAAGTAGAAACCTTACGTAAAGTAAGAATAATCCATTTGCCAGTTCTGAATAAGGGTCAGTGGGGCTCTCATGAATGAAGTATATGAGTAAACAAGTTCAACTTTTGAAAAGTTTGCTTATGATTCTTAGTTTATTACTTATTACTGACTCTCTTCAAAACACACATACCAACATCTGCATGAATGAAATGTCACTTTGTCTCTTGGAAACTTGCATCAGAAGTACCTAGGTTAATTTACCACTAAACTTTGAAGGCTCGGTGTGTGATGAACATTTCCAGTCCTGATACAGCTTCTCAATGACCAAAATCAGGGGAGTCTCCCGTGGACTTTTTGGCTTTTATTTTTCCAGTGACTCATAAAGACTGAGTCACTTTCCGTTAACATTACTCAAGGACTTTAATTGCATTTAGTAAAAGCAGGGATGACTTACAAGGATATCTTTCCCCTTCTCTGCCTCCCCATCAACATTTTTTTTTTTGTCTGTTGGCTACATAGAAAGTCCGTGGTTTACTTTAAATATTATACTGACTAATTTTTGAGTTGCACTTCCCATTAACACTTTAAAATATTGGCTTTTTCTTTCATATTATGAAATTCTACAAAATTCAGACTGTTAAGTTTGGCAAATACATTCATAATTTTTTTTTTTTTTAATTGTCTAGATGGGAAACCAGAAGTAGAGGAGGACAAAGAAGGGACTTGATTAAGATTCATATCCTCCCATCTGCACCTGTTCAGTTTGGCCTAACATCTGCCAGCATCTATTTTAGAAAGGATTTTGCACTCTCAGTGTCTGCCTTTACGAGCATTCCTTATCCTGTTAGTGATTGCTGGATTCTAACTTACCATATCTAACTGACCATATCCATGGTCAGACGTCATTATTTTATTTAAATTGGACTTTAGCCTACCCATGAAGTCTTTCTTTTTTTCTTTTCTCCTTGTAGTTTCCCCATGAAAACTCCAAAGAGCTGGTCTTTGAAAGATTATTTCAGCTATGTGTGTGTGTGTGCTGGAGGGGAGAAGCTGGAGGTCTAGAAAATGGTTAGTTAGGGAGCTCTTATCAATAAGACTCCAGTTTAATGTGCTTTCAGTATCCCCAAATTCCAGGAACTTAGTTGCAGTGGCACTCAAGATCCCCCAAACTGGGATACCTTTTGAGGTTTAAAAGGAATGGTGCCAAATCATTTATAGGACAAACCCAGACACTTTGTGAGTAAAAAGGGCAATTTTAATAATTGTACCAGAATAGATATATAAGAGATTGCTGAAATGCCACAGGCGGTTGGATATGATGATCAAGTGAGGTCCTTGTTAAAAAACCCTGTCTGGATATATAAAGTTTTCATTGACAGTTACAGCATAAAGAATACCTGTCTCCCATAGACTGTCTTGAGATTCTTAATGGGTTTTCTATTTCATAACTGATACTAAATGAAACATGAAATCTGCTCTATAGAAGGTGGTAGGATTAAAGCTTCATTAAGCTGTTCATAACTGAGTTTCCCAAAATTCTGCTTTTAGTTTTCTTTTTGTTTGCTCTTTATCTGTTCTCCCCATATATACCACCTGAGAGTGGGTAATGGGTGTTGAGAAGATTTATGCAACCGAGGAGAGGTAAGAAATGCACACATTTGTGATTTCTATTTACTTGTCAGTGTGTAACACAACTATCATTCTCTTCATTTTAAATGGAGTAGGAAGCTACCATTTTACTCTGTACGTTTCTGCTTATGTATCTTTTCAATAATTGAGCTCCTCCTAGAATTATTTTGCAGTATTTGCTCTAGTTTACCGATACATTATATAATTTGTCCAGGTTGAAGTCAAGCTTGTATAAAATTTAGTTTAAGCAGACTAACTTCTTTGGAAAGAGAAGTATTTTGAACCTAGGCTTGTAAGACATGGTTTCACATCTCCTCATTACTACTCATTTGATGTAAGAACTCAGAGAAAACACTGTCTTTCTTCAGTTTCCTTATCTGTTTATTGCCAATAACAGTTACTATTTCTAATACATGGATTTTCCATGAGAGTTAATTGAAGAAATGGATATGAAAATTTTTGCAAAATGCAGTCTTGTGTATTCAGTCTCAGTGATATCACTGCTCAAGTTACCCTGTAATACTCCCCCTTCTCTTTTTTTCCAGACCATTGTTGTTTGAGCCCTAATCCCTGACATGATATTTCCTTCTATACTAGCCAAATATAGCCTGTTTCTCTCCGCTCATCCTCTCATTACCTCCTCAGGCCCAGCTCAAATGCTGATCTCTGTTCCATCTATCCTGCTTCTTTGCTGTGTGTCTCCTTAACCTACTTTTGAGGTACATAACTTCCTTAAGCCACATGTCTCTCCCACTGTATTGGTCTGCTAGCTCTCTGTCAAGACAAGCGGACTGATCTCAGTACTTCTTGGGGATCCTTATTCATAGGAGATACTCCAGAAAACTTGTCAGACTATCTGACAGGCCGACGGACCTGAGCTAACTACACTAATGTCACTAGAATAAGAGCTGTGATCATGTGCGTGAATACAGTGGGATTGGAATAGGGGATTAGAAGCAGTCACTTTCACTTTTAGTTGCATGAATTTTCCGCATCACCCAGGTTTCTGTAGGAGGCTGATTGGTGTTAAGGTTAACTCAAGGCCTAAACACATAGTAGGTTCCTTTGGAAACAATGATCTTACCTGTTTATGGGTTGATTTTAGTTATGTATGACCATATTACTGTGTGTAAATTTTCCAGGATTGTGATATGGTATCATTTTGTTGCTGTTACTAAAGGATCCAGTTAGTTTCTTAGACGGCATTGGATTCTACTCAGAATTTTTATGTTTACTATTTTCTTCTTTAAATTTATGCTTAGGAAGAGGGGTCAAAGTTTTAACAAAACAGGTCACATGTAACATGTATTTTTAAGTTCTTGATTATGGAGGTGATTGTGAAGAATGTGAAAGTTATGAGTTAGAAACTAAGAAGATGAATGTACAAATTGTAAACTTGGTATGGTTTATGAGATCAAGAGAGTAGGAAGGCATGAACAAAAGAGCTCAAGAGTTAGTTTCTTTGGGAGTGGTATGCTTAATTCATACTTATTTGAGGATGGTTTTGTCAATTAGGACATACAGTTTAGTCTGCTTTAACTTCATTCTGATGTATTAGAAGGTAACCCTTTTGAAAACATGCTATGCTCCAAAAACCAATTTATATTGGTAAGTAGATATTATAATGGTATTTTAAAATCATCAAAATGACTTTGAATCCTTAAAAAACAAATGAAACAAGTGAATGCTATAGAGCAGAAAAGGTATTAGGACGGCTTGTCTTCCTGTTCGCCAATGCAGGCTGCCTCTAATTTTCTTTCACTTCCTCTGCAGGGGAATTACATGATAACCAAATATACCGTATTGAAGCCAATTTCAGTAACAACACATAGAGAAATAAATTCAAGGCATCTAGAATCCATTCTAGTTGAATTTAAATTTAGCGATCTTCAAGATTTCTGAGTATGGCAGGTATTCGTTTTCCCAGGCTGTGCTCTGATCATCTGGCCCCAGGTTAACCTTTTAGTAAATCGCACAGTCCACAGTTGAGTTCATTGGACAGTAAATGAATCTTAACATGGTCTCATTTTATCATGAAATTGAAGGTTCTGTGAGAACCGCTAGTTTAGACAGGATGAGTCTGCCTTTTAACGTGACACTCCCTGGTGGCTCAGATGGTAAAGCGTCTGCCTGCGGGAGACCCGGGTTTGGTCCTTGGGCTGGGAAGATCCCCTGGAGAAGGAAATGGCAAACCCACTCCAGTACTCGTCTGGAAAATTCCATGGACTGAGGACCCTGGTGGGCTACAGTCCATGGGGTCACAAAGAGTCGGACATGACTGAGCGACTTTACTTTCAGTTTTCAGGGTGAACAAAAGATTATTTTAAGATTTATTGGTTACTGGTGGCTCAGACAATAAAGAATCTACCTGCAATGTGCGAGACGTGGGTTTGATCCCTGGGTGGGAAAGATCCCCAGAGAATGGAATGGCAGCCCACTCCAGTATTCTTGCCTGGAGAATTTCATGGACAGAGGAACCTGGTGGGCTACAGTCCGTGGGGTGGCAAAGACTTGGACATGACTGAGTGACTAACACTTCCACTTTCAAAACTACTGTGGGAGGTGGTGGTTTAGTCAGTCATTCGTGTCTGACTGTTGTGATCCTATGTGTTGTAGCCCACCAGGCTTCTCTGTTAATGAGATTTCCCAGGCAAGAATACTGGAGTGGGTTACCATTTCCTTTTCCAGGGGATCTTGCCAACCCAGGGGTGGAACCTGGGTCTCCTGCATTGCAGGCAGTCTCCTGCATTGCAGACAGATGAACCAACTGAGCCATGAGGGAAGCCTGCTGTATAAATATGTAAAAGCAGATGTTTTCCCTTTTGTATGGCAGAAATAAGAAAACCATTAGCAACAGTGAAGAAAACCATATCTGGTATAGAAGAAAGTGTAACAGTCTTCCTGTATGGATAGTCTATATGGGCTGTACTTATCACGTTTTCAGATGGTGTGCTTATATACTAGAGACAAATGTATATCACTTACACTGAATCAACTACACTTCATACTACTCTCTGCCTAAGTTGGAGGAATTAGTAAAAATAATTTGAACCGTTTCCTTCATAGGTCAGGACATTGAGGTTCTGATTTGGACAGTTCTGACTGGTATCTGGAATGAAGAACTGGGCTTTTTGTACTTCAACCCTGGAAAGAGATATCTAAATGCATGTAGCATGTTGGTATCTTACTAAATTTTTGTATAGTAAGATACCAAAATGCCATGTGGACTTGGCAGAAAGCTTTTACAATTCAAGGAGCAGAAATTAGGAAAATTTATCTAGCTTTAGGCATGCAGGATTTTAAACCTACGTGCTAATATGTTGTTTAGATTTTGACTGGCTCCACTTTTACTCGAGAGTCTGCTCTCCCACCATACCTGATGGTGATACTGTAATGATTCTTGTATTTTGATAAACTGTAACTGCATGACTTTCACATAGAATTCTTCTTTGCTTTCTAATCCTTAATATTCAACTGAAAAAGGTTTGGTGTGGTGGAGCTTATTAAACATTCTAGGCATTCTGATTTTCTTTTAACTCGGGCCCGCAATGTATATGTGTGGAAAATGTGTTCTCCCTCATGAGAAAACCTATAATGTAGGAAAGAGCTATTGAAATGTGGTCAGCTGTTGATTATATTGTAATTCCTTGCCAGGAAATATTTCCATGCTTTCATAAGAGAAAGTAGTGATTGCTTATTCCATTATAGATTCTATATTAGGGAAGTGATAGATCTGTGTTAATCAGTGACTTAGTGGGACCTGTCCAAAAGAAATACTTAATAAAAAATAACTAATTATAAAAATTCATTAATTCTGAAAAAAAGTGTTAGTTGCTCAGTCATGACTGACTCTCTGCAACCTCATTGATTGTAGCCCACCAGGCTCATCTGTCCATGGAATTCTCCAAGTAGGAATACTGGGATGGGTAGCCATTCCCTTCTCCAGGGGATCTTCCCGACCCAGGGATTGAACCTGTGTCTCCTGAATTGTAGGCAGATTCTTAACCATATGAGCCACCAGGGAAGCCCCCAATTCCGATGATACCAATAATAATTGGAAGTTCCATTTATTGAACTTCCTCTTACCGAGTGACAGATATATTCTTTGGCCTTTCATTACCTAGTTTAATCCTCACAACATTTCTCTTCATTTTGCAGATGAGAAACGTGAGGCTCAAAGAGATCAAATAACTTGTCTAAAATCTTTTAGCCAATAAGAATGCAGTATTTGAATCCTGATCTATATAGCTCTAAAGGTGTTTTTTTTCTTTTCTGAAACACTTTTTAAACGTTAAAAATCCAAATCAGAACCATGATGCCATTTTATGTACTCTGTCTACTTTTGTGTGGTTGAAGAAACCTCAGCATACTCCTTATTGGAATTTATTACTAAACTTCAATTTTTGCTTCTCTCTTCCATTCACAGTGTTTCCAGTTTTCTTTGGGAATAGAGGACAATCAAAAGTTCACATCTAATTTAAATACCACTAAGGTGAATACAGATTTCTTCCTCAAAAAGAAAAAAAAATATCCCCTCTGATGAACTATCAATACACGGAAACCCAAAGTGATTGATAGAATCCTTTCTTAAAATCTGCACACGACTCCCTGTTACCTGCTTAGGAAGTTTCTGGCTGTACTTTGGAACTCAGGCTCACTTCTTCCAGTTTGCTGTTGGGTTCTTAACCTTCTTCTGTATAGAGTATTTCTAGGAGAAGCACTCTGATTTTAGTGTAATCCTGCTTATAAGAGAAATTTCCTGGTATTCCAAGGAGGCCATCCCCTAGTAAGTGTAAAAACAGTTGATTCTAGGAATGTACCTGTGATCTTAAGATACTTTACCAAAAAACACATTTTTAGTCAGTAAACATGACCAATTATTGAACATATGGCAGCATATCAGAGTAAGATTCCAGAAATCTCGAGATCACCCATTTGTGGCAACCCACTCCAGTACTCTTGCCTGGAAAATCCCATGGACAGAGGAGCCTGGTAGGCTGTAGTCCATGGGGTCTCGAAGAGTCGGATATGACTGAGTGACTTCACTTTGACTTTTCACTTTCATGCATTGGAGAAGGAAATGGCAACCCGCTCCAGTGTTCTTGCCTGGAGAATCCCAGGAACGGCGGGGCCTGGTGGGCTGCTGTCTGTGGGGTCGCACAGAGTTGGACATGACTGAAATGACTTAGCAGCATACTTTGAGATTTAGTACAAGATTACTGGAAATGTGTGTAGAATTCTGACAAACAGTTATCACAGTGGAACTGTGAGTGTTGCAGTTTGCTTTATGGGAACAGATTGTAAGAATATTTTTCCCATACCTACTTATCCCATGAGCAGTTTTTTGTTTTTTTTTTTTTAACTTTGAGTATTACTATTCTCTCAAATTTTTGAAGCTGAAATGAATTTACTAATCCTAACATGAAAGTGCTAGCTAATGATTCTGCTTGCAGAAAAGTTGAAAGTGGAAATAAATGTCTGACTCAAGGATAAATAAAACTTGCAGTAGCTAGTACTTAAGGAAACTTGTCATATGAAGCCAATAAAGGCAAAATGGTTTTTCTTCCCTTGGTGTAAACTTGTACTTAAGTTGGGTTGGTGTGATCTTTTGGGTTTTAATGGGCATGACTGGGTTTATCCTACAGAGGTTTAAGGAGATGGGTGGCTTTTCTTTCTAGGCAAAGGCAAACAGAGAAACCAAACCATTTGAGGCCTGCCAAACCATTTGAGGGCTTAAGTGCCAGGAAAAGTGCCTCAAATAAAGGAACAGAATGTTGTAGTTTCTTTAGGGATACGTGGAGTAAAAATTAAAGAAATAGGTTTTTTTTTCCCTATGAGGATATTCATAGTGGAAAATTGCTTTGAAAAAATTGTCTGCCACTGCTTATCTAGGGGTATTTTACCCTTTTGAAGACCTCTGTAGTTATCAGTGGTCTGTTGTTTACATAAAAGGTTTATCTCTGTTGGAATAGTTGTGAGTACTTTTTTTTTTTAAAGAAACTGACACAACATTGTAAGGCAATTTTCCACCAATTAAAAAAAATGTAAAAACAAATTTCCTCTGATGCTTAAGTACTATAATGGTTGTTATTACTCATATTACAGGTGAGCAAATGTAAGTGATATTAATTTATTTGAGATTATTCATCTAGTGAGTGTTAGAGCTAGGATTAGAATCTAAGTAAGCATAGTCTTGGTTAAAGTGCAAGTGTATGCAGTAGGTATTCACTGAATATCTCCTTACCAGGACTCTATGCAGTGCACCACAGAAAACACTGTTTAAGAGATTAAGTGTAATTTGATAGTCACCTTTTTTATGTTTAAATATGAAATTTTATAAATATGAAATTTTATAAATCTATTTGGAAATCAGCTGAATCATTTAAAAACAGGAGTGCCGCTTTTTAAATCATTTTTATGTAATGTACACAGTAATTAGCTGCTGTGTAAATTAATATTTTCCTGAATTATTCTGAAGTGAAGCACCCATGTAAAATGTAATTGTTCTTTAAGAAGGCCACCAAAGACAGTAAATTTAGGAGAAGTCTTCTCTGATTATGATTAATTTAATTATATAAGACAGTTGAAATTCACAAATGTGTTTTTTTGCTAATGAGAATCCAGCATTCTTCGATGAATAATCAGTAAGGTATTAGAGATCTGATAGGTTTATTCAGTAGCGGTCGTATTTCACAGAATCAAATTACTGTAACTGTATTGAATTAACAGCTTACTTTCCTTTCCAAGAGGATATTTGTTCACTTTGTTTCTGTGACTATATCTGTGTAGTGATTACTTGATAAATGTAGAAAATCTCTTTTTCTTTTCATGCGGCTGAGGTTAGCAAAACTACTGTCACGTTAAGAGGAAAAGAAGCATGAAACACTTTAAAATTAAATCAGT
The DNA here is from genome assembly GCA_006410675.1 of Oreotragus oreotragus. Classification (NCBI taxonomy): domain Eukaryota; kingdom Metazoa; phylum Chordata; class Mammalia; order Artiodactyla; family Bovidae; genus Oreotragus; species Oreotragus oreotragus. The sequence continues at coordinate 110,114 of SJYX01007295.1, read as the reverse complement.
AGCTACTACAAGACTAGAAATACATTTAGGATCGTTGATTGTCCATACTGGCAAAGTGAGTTATATCTGTTGGTTAAAACATAAGCATGCATTCTCTCTCTCTTGCTCTTGTACACACACACACACACACACACACACACACACGATTAAAATGGTTTTAAATGTTGCTGAGTGGTCTGGTTGTCTAAACGGATACTGTCCTTTTTATTATACTGTGATTATTGTTCAGAGCAGTGTTGTCCAACAAATCTTCCATGGTGATGGAAGTACTCTGTATTTCTCACTGTCCAAAATGGTAAGCACCAGTCCTATATGTATTTAGCGCTGGAAGTGTGGCTAGTGAGACTGAGGAATTGGATTTTTATAATTTAATTTTAGTCAATTTAAATAGATAGCTATATGTGACTAGTAGCTGCCATAAACAGTGTGAAAGCAATTTTTTTTCTGAACCTAGTGGATAGAATAAGGATGGATAGAACATACAGAATTGGTTCAGTTTAAGGAAATCTTTTCTAATACCTGTTCCATCTCATGCTGGGCCGTCTGAATGCCTCCTGACTTGGGGTTTTTTAGAGTTGTAACTTTTCTTGGGTAACATTTTTATTTTGTTACTGCCAATACAGAAAGGTTTGGCTTCAGAGCACCATTCCATAAAGTTTATGCCTGTAGCCCAGGAAGTTTGTGAGGTACTTTGTGGGTATTTTTTTTGTAATCATTTATGGTAACTTGAGTCAGATATTTCCTAATGGAAAGTCTTCCCTCTGTCCAACAGTTCTACTGGGACAAGTAAAATTTGCTGTGTTTTCACCCTGCTACCTCCTTCCCTGTTTTCATTGTCTTTTTTTTTTAGTTTGTGAGGTACTTTGTGGGTATTTTTTTTGTAATCATTTATGGTAACTTGAGTCAGATATTTCCTAATGGAAAGTCTTCCCTCTGTCCAACAGTTCTACTGGGACAAGTAAAATTTGCTGTGTTTTCACCCTGCTACCTCCTTCCCTGTTTTCATTGTCTTTTTTTTTGGTATTTTTCTCATTGCCAGTCTTTCTCCCTGTCATATGGAAATTTCTGACTTAGCCATTTTCACTTTTCCAATAAGCTACCCAGTTACTCTGTGGTCTCTGATAATGATGTAGATGGTTTGTGATATTAAAGTAGTGCTTCTGATTTGAGGACATATTATCTCAGCATTTTCAAACCCATTTGCCTGCAATCTAGTGTGTCTGTGGTTAGCTATAATATATCTCCTTGCCAAACAAGTGGTTTGGGTTACTGAGGTTTTCATTTAACTTTGAATTGAAGGAGGTTGAGTGGGGCAGAGAGAAACTCAGTAACCTATTTTGATAAATTGCATCAGAGTTAAATGTTTGGATTAAATAACTTTTTCTGCTTTTTTAACATCTCTTTACTGAGCTCGTTTGTGCTTTTTATTGAAGCTGTGTGTGTATGTTTGTATATATGTAAATACAAGTTTAAAACTCAAACTGTGTATGAGTCTATTATATAACTTAATGTTTGCTACTAAAGTTCCAGTGTGTTAACTGACCTTGCTTTCTTTTTTGGTGCTAGAAAAGCATTTCTCTTCAGTCAGGAACTGGTGGTTTTTTTTCTCCTTTTTGATAATGAGAACTGAGCATCTTTTCATATTTTCCTGATTGCTTTGGTTCTCAGGAAGATCAGATACAAATTTGGGGCCTCACGTAGTTTTGTTTTTGTTAGCATACTTTTTTCCTTAAAAAAAAAAAGCTTATTCTCTAATCTTAAGGAAACAGTATTAAATAATTAAATTGAGTAAGTAAACATTGCTACTGCAACTCATTTTTTCCTCTAGTAAATATTTCACCGTTTAGATACTTAAATAGGATTAAAAACATATATCTATCTTTTATTATAAAATGTTATAAAATACTATGAAAAGGATTATGAATAATAAGATTCCATTTCATGGTAGATAAATTAGAAAATTAAATATAAATACGTTTTAGAAGAAAAATAAGCTACATGATAGTCCTACAGTACATAATGAGTGTTAGGACTTTGATATTTATTCTTTCTAGTATTTTCTAAATGAAATTTAACTTGAAAAACCAGATATTTCAACCGTAGTCCATGTACACAGTAGCGTACCTGTGTGCTCAGTCATGTGTGACTTTTTGTGATGCCGTGAACTGTAGCCTGCCAGGCTCCTCTGTACATAGAATTTCCCAGGCAAGCATACTGGAGTGGGTTACCATTTCCTACTCCAGGGGTTCTTCCCAACCCAGGGATCAAACCCGCGTCTCCTCCATTGGCAGGCACATTCTTTACCGCTGAGCCGTCTGGGAAGCCCCCTGCTCTCTAGTATGGGCATATACTAGACAGAGGCTCAGAGATCAGCCTTAGGCTCTGCCCTTATTGTGTCTAGTACCTTCAGGACTTCCTTCACCTGGGCATAGCTCATGGACTATGCCACGTGAATAGTCATCTGTCGTGTATGCAGAATAACAGACTTCTGAGTGCCGGCAGTTTGTACAAAGCATCTACATACATTGTAGGAAAAGGAGAGTGCTCTGAGGCTGAAACTAGGATCAGGGAATGATATCTATAGATTAGCAGGAAAGTCCTTCCACAGACAATTTTGTAGTTGTTTGAAAGGTATATGGAAAGGAAGTGGGCTTCCTGTGGTTAAATATTTAGGAGGAGTCCAAATGATTATTTGGACAGGATAAAGTTGGACATGGCAGCTACTCACACTCTTTCTGATAATTGGTTTCTATAATTTTAAGAGAGTGATGAATCAGTCAGCACCTTTTTATGAACAGTGACTGACATTTAGAAATATTTGAGGAAACTTGGGAACCTCAACCTATCATCCAGGAACTTTATTGTTTTCAGTGATATTTTGAGGAGAGTAAAGCCTCTTGATATTCTAAGACATTTTGGATTTCTGACCAAGGTGGTGACTTTGTAGATCAGATATTTGGTGGAGCTTTGCAGAAAATCTTGAGTTACACTGTTCTGGTCTTTGTGGATTTTTTAATAAAAAAGGGTAGCTTTCTGTCTTTCTGTAATGTTTATGGAAGGATAATTAATCTTGAAAACATCTTCCTGTTACTAGACTTCTTAAGACTCCCCCTCTACCCCCTCTTTTTTTTTTTTTTTTTTTTTGTTNAAAGGGTAGCTTTCTGTCTTTCTGTAATGTTTATGGAAGGATAATTAATCTTGAAAACATCTTCCTGTTACTAGACTTCTTAAGACTCCCCCTCTACCCCCTCCTTTTTTTTTTTTTTTGTCTCTGTCAATTTTGACTCGCTTTCCATTCACCTTATACTTAATTTGTTAACATTTTCGTATCTTCAGGACTGTTTAGCAGCCTGCAGCTCCAGTATTCTTGCCTGGAAAATCCCATGGACAGTGGAGCCTGGCAGGTTGCAGTCCTTGGGGTCACAAAGAGTTGGACACGGCTGAGTGAGTGAGCACAGTTGTAGAGGACTTCTGAGGACATGAGACAGTTTTTTCAAACTAATAACTCAGGGGATTAGCTCCAGATTCTGAAAATTCATGCCAGCTCTTTAGTGCACAGAGTGTTCTGCTTCAAAACACTATGTCAGGTTGTTTAGTCTAACAAACATGTCCTCATGTATACACATTTTTCGTAGCCTTGAGGTCTAATCTGAAAGTGCCACATATTTAACTATGTGATTCTCTGCATGTTATCCCAACTTGCAGAGCCTTATTGAGTGACGTGCTTAATTGTCATCTAAAGGAACCAACAATTAACCACCTTCCTGAGTGTACATTTTTCTGGGTATTCTAGGAGCCTGTGAAGTCATTATCCTTTCCATTATAATACATCTGAAATCTGGATGTTGGCAACAGAAACCCTTTACTGTCACTTAAGGCTGTGTGGGTATATGTGAAGCTTCTTAGCTTTGTTTTGCTGGAGAATCAGGATGGATGTATGGGTATATGTGAAGCTCCTTAGCTTTGTTTTGGTGGAAAATCAGGATGGATCACACCTCCAAAAAATACAGAATTTCATGGCACGTCATTTACACTAGTCATTTTTCTCAAGATCCATCCTTTCTATAGGAATTTATCAGAAAATTATCATCCTAGGCACTGGGATAAACATTAGCAAGAAGATCATAAGGTTTTTTTCTGCCTTTCAGGGTCTTGAATGTTTGCTGGGAAAACAAACACATACATGTATTTATAATATGATTGAAAGTGAAAGTGAAGTCGCTCAGTCGTGTCCGACTCTTTGCGACCCCATGGACTGTAGCCCACCAGGCTCCTCTGTCCATGGGATTCTCCAGGCAAGAATACTGGAGTGGGTTGCCATTTCCTTCTCCAGGGGATCTTCCCAACCCAGGGATTGAACCCGGGTCTCCTGCATTGCAGGCAAACGCTTTATCCTCTCAGCCACCAGGGAAGCCCTTATAATATGATTAGTCCTCTAGTATTATGTTTATTACATGTTATGAAATCACTGGGGAAAAGAGCGTAAGTAAATCTCCTGGGTTTTGTAAAGTGTCAGTTGTGATGGTTTTGGTTGTATGTCTTATAGGATTGGGTTCATAAAGAGGTGACATTTGAATGAAGTTTTTCTGAAGGTTGATTATGAATTTTTTAGAGAGTGGAAAGGTGCCACAGGCAGAAAGGAAAGGGTCCCTGCCCCCACCCTATATACAGTGGTCATTGAATTCCCCCCAGACTTGTACGGCTCTCCTGTATGTTTCACACCCACACTGACCAACCAAGAAAAACTCAAACCAAAACCAATAACCGTAAAAATCCCCAAACAATTGAAACATTGGTTAGTGATACTTGATGCCGTGATCAGTTGTACAGTACGTGGAATGAAAATCTTTGCCTTTCACAAAGGAATTGCAGAAATCTCTATGTACTTTGTGGGTAGTTTAGTAAGTAGGGGTAATTATACCAAGGATAGTAAGTACAGGAAGGTGGGTCTGATTTAATTACCATATTTTATAGATTTCTGCTGAGAAGGATCCTCTGTCTCCCAGACAGATGGAGTAACCATAGTAAATTGGAAAGAACAGGGGATCTGGAGACTTGAGATCAGAAAAGTAACACTTCCTTCCATTGGCTACTTTTGACCAGGAACAAAGTAAATGAAAATGGAGCAGCTGTGCTGTTAACATCAGCCAAAATTAGGTGCCACTGTGTTCCCTCTGTCATACTGTACCTCAATTTTGTTCATTACCACAAGATAGAAATTAGAATCACTAAACGTCAGAGAAGGATCAAAAGTTTCAGTTACCGTTTATCCCTGAAAAATCAACTGCTCAAGCATTATTTTGATATTATTCTAGTTGTTTTCAGCTTTCTACCTGAAAGTGGGAAATTTCACTTTTCAGAGTGACCCAGGGACCCAACATTATTCTGAGGCTCCTAATTTTGGGGTTATTTGGGGGCTCATAATTGGGGCGAGTGGTTAGGAGAGTGTTTCCATTAAGAGACAAAGCTGAGCATCTCTAAGAAGCTGACGGCAGTGGGGATGGATGGGGGTTGGTTTTGGAGCTGGTTTCGGTGGTGGTGATGTCGCTGTCACCTCACTACCTGTATATACATAAACTTTGCTGGGATTGAGAATATGGAAGATTGGTATTAGGATGAGGTCTGTTCACAGTTTACCTGCATCCCATTTCTCTTCTACGGAGGCAGTTCTATTAAAACTTTAAATACAGGGAAGAGACTCTTCTTTAATGGTTTAGAGACATTTCTCTTATAGGGCAGTGAACAAGAACTTAGTGATTTCCATATGCTATCATTTCTTTGTTAAAATTGTCTTTAACAACTATTAGACACATTAGTCTGAATTCATTAATACTGTCTTACCAAAGGAAAGGAAAGCCATTGATTTTTGGATGGAGATGGGGAAAGTTGTTAGATCCCAAAGGGAGATTTTCCTTGGAATTTCCCACTGCAGTTACTACCTAGGGTTTTTCTTATAGGTCATCTGTGAAGCACTGTACAAATGACAGGAATTTTTTTTTTTTTTTTTGTCCTTGCTTTTCAAAAGTGAACATAGGCCAACTGTGATTGTTAGTGAAATAAAGTAAACTATGTCCCATTTTTATTGCTCTATTTTAAGACTTGGAATCCACCTTCTGATCTGAATTTTATTTCGTCCTCAATTTCAAAGAACCTAACTCATATTTGTCTTATCTTAATTAGTATTTAATAATACCACACTTTTCTGACATACTTAAATACAGACCCATTTCTTCTACGAGTTTTTTGAACAGAAGTATTTGAGGCGAGAATAGTTCAGTTTGGTTTCCAATTCACTTACTCATTTGTTGTGTTATTTTGGTCAAGACACTTTATTTCTCTTAACCTTAGTTTCCTCATAAATAAAGTGAAGATACTGACAAAACCTCTATCTTTAGAAGGTTAGGAGAAGTAGGTGTGAAAGTGCATTGTAATCCCCAAAGTACTCTATACTTTTCAAGACAAAACATCTTCCCCATGCATAGAATGTGTGTCCATGTGTACAGAAAAAAGGAAAGCAAGCCTAAACCCAGCTCTCAGTATTGAGTATATATTCCATCTGCTACTAATAGCATTTACACTAAAACAGAATAATTCACAAAATTATACCAGAACCTAAAAGGTAATACAGACAGTTGAAAGATAATAGTTTTTAGTGAATGTTTTACTAATCTAGGCATTTTTACGGGGAAGGCAATGGCACCCCACCCCAGTACTCTTGCCTGGAAAATCCAATGGATGGAGTAGCCTGGGGTCGCTAACAGTCGGACAGACTGAGCGACTTCACTTTCACTTTTCTCTTTCATGCATTGGAGAAGGAAATGGCAACCCACTCCAGTATTCTTGCCTGGAGAATCCCAGGGACGGGGGAGCCTGGTGGGCTGCCGTCTATGGGGTCGCACAGAGTCGGACACGACTGAAGTGACTTAGCAGCAGCAGCAGGCATTTTTACGTGGGCTGAAGCTTGTTAAGATTGAGTCATATCAATTGTATTTTCAGAATGTTTGCAATGTGGGTAAGAAAAATGACAAAGGGGAATGATTTCTTTACTCCTCTTTTAGTTTGTATAGTTAAATGATCCCTCTGCTAAGAATGCTTACTGCTTAAACCTTTCTTTGACATTGGCTTTGTATGTTAGCTACTTTAAGGTTTCCTCATACAGCTCTGCAGCTCACCCCCACTCCTTGCACCTATCCCTCCCCCTCACCCCCCTTCATAACAAGCATAACTGCTCCATTTTTTTTGCCTCCAAATAAATTTCTATAGGTTTTTATGTGTGTTTGCATCACTTAGTCATGTTTGACTCTTTGTGACCCCATGGACTGCAGCCCACCAAGCTCCTCTGTCCATGGGATTTTCCAGGCAAGACTACTGGAGTGGGTTGCCATCCCTTTCTCCAATAGATTTTTATAACCTTTATCAAATTTATTTTTTTGTCTGTTAACCTGTCACTTCCACCTCCTTGATGACTTGTAAATGACCTAACCCTTCTAATAATAGAATTCAGCAAATGTTTGTTGAATAACTGTGTAACTAGGTGAATACTGTGCCATTTATTTATTTAAGGGATCCACAGATGAGTGAGAATCATCTTTCTTTCTGAGGAAAATAGGTGGGAGATATATAAATCTTACTTCCCATTTATGAGACTTGCTTGCTTTTATGTAAACTGTTCCACTGTATATATGTACATATCTGAATTTAAAAATCACTGAAACTCTGTTCTTTTCATGGGAAAGGAAGAGGTTTCTAGTTTTTATTTGAATGTCTGGATAATTTTCCAAGCCTCTATGATGCTGTCATCAAAAACAGAGCTTAATTCTTTCTATTCATAACATATTATCTTCATCCTTTGTCTATGGAACTCTGACTTTTTTTGACCAGTTTTTCTTCCTTTTTTTCCCTGTTAATGAGCATCTCCATCTCCTGAAGTTTTAGTTTATGCTACATCCAGCACTAATTGGGTGGAATATGTAGAGACTGCAGGGTTGGATGAGAATGGAGAATGATGTGGCTGGCTATTCATGGCAAAAAAGATAGCCTGAGATTAGAGTGAATGAGAATGAACATGGCAGGGAAAAGTTTGAGAATAGGGAGGGTAAAAGCCCACGGTCCAGGGGTTTCTCTTAAATGTGCCTGCAGGGAAACAGTCAGATAAGTTGGTGCTCTTTATTCTTAGTACATTTTCTAGCTGTTTGCTTCAAAGTAGATTAGAGGAGGAGCAAAGATGCTGTCTGAACTTGTCCTGACTGAGAAGGGTTTTTTGTAATTCCCAACCTGGTTACTGATTCACAAAAGTGGCTGGTTGTGTGACTTCCCCATCTTGCATTAGAGTAGCAATGCAAAGAATGCAAAAGCTGATTTTGAAAGGGACTAGGGAGGATGTATAAGAAATTATGGATTAAGCAAGTAATATTTCAGTATAAATGAGATGATGATTTGGAAGTTTTTAGTAAATCTTAGAGGCTAACTCTCTGTGTACTGCAGTATAGCCTCATGCAGTTAGGGATGTGTGTACATTTTTGTAGTCATTGAAGATCTTCTAGGTTCTTTTCTAGCTCAGGCTGTACCCATATTTTGTGGGTACCAGTTCAGCCTCTACTGCAATAAGACTGAAGTCAAATAACAATAATTGAATGTATTTCAGCCTTTTTAAACATTAAGAAATGATTGACAGGAGTCATTATTAAGTTAATCATAAGTTCATAAATTCCTTGGCTTATTATGATATGTCAGTGATGTCATCATGTTTATGGTTTAGCAGGATGTGCTGCTACTGAAATAAAAGATGTGAATTTTATGTTTTTTTATTGTTTTTATATTGACAATTTTAGTTGTAGAATTTAAGTGTAATATATATAAAACATTACAAAAAGTACAGAAAACATAGAAAATAAGTATATATAAAATATACCATAAAAAACCCAGGAACCTACTACCTGAATTTAATAGGTGTTAATATTTTGCCTTATTTGCTTCAGTCTTCTCTGTTTGTAAAGCAGTGGAATAGGGTATGTGTTAAAGGCACACTTGTTCATGTACTTGTGTCTCTAGGGGTCACCGCTGTTCTCGACTCAGTTATATCACTACCAAATATTAAAAACTTGTATTTTTACTACAGATATATGTATCCATAAACATATTTTTAATGTCATGCTGACTTCTTCACGTGGTTATCCACATGAAAACTGCACTAATTTTATAATTTTTATTTTATTCAGCATAATATTAAAAGCATAGGAAATATATATTATTGACATAACTTTTTGCCCTAATAACATAAATTTGAAGTGGCTTTTAAACTTTTTTGAATGTAATTGCAGAATGATAATTTTTTACATTGTGGCCTAATGCATGTCGCATACGCATGTATGTGTATGTAAAGCTGAAAAAAATTTCTCCAAACCATAGTTTCTCTGCTGTGTGTGATATACTCTATTTTCCAGGTTGTTCATTCTGAAATGCTTGTCCCAGGCTCAATAAATTGCTTTTATAATCTAATAATAGGTTGCCATCCATGGTTTGAAAAACACTAGTTTAAGATTAATCTAAAAAATTAGTCTTAATCTAAAATTAATACTGCCTTTAGTTTGCAAATAATAAAAGCTTTTGTAGCTTAATAAACGTGCTTCAGATAGTAAGGTAGTATGACTCAGCGGTAAAGAAGCCACCTGCAGTGCAGCAGACACAGATGTGGGTTCAATCCCCGGATCAGGAAGATCCCCTGCAGGAGGAAATGGCAGGCCACTCCAGTATTCTTGCCTGGAAGATCCCATGGACAGAGGAGCCTAGCGGGCTACAGTCCATGGGGTCACAAAGAGTTGGACACAACTGAGCACTCATATTAAAATAGCATTGTTCTGCAAGAAGTTTGATTACATTAATTTTGGCTAACTCATTCTGAATATTTGTTTTCTATGAACTAAATGCATGCATGTCTAGCCATTTAATTAATTGATGTTAATTATTAATAGCTAAGTGTTTTAGAGAAAGCATGTTAGTCCTTGTATCTCCTTTCACTCTGTCCTGACTGTGGTCTACCGTGAGTCCAGGAGGGCTGTCATGGTGTCAAGAACAGAAGGAATTCTTGCTTGCCCAAAAACTGACTTCCAGCCCTGCCACCAACAGTCTGTGTTCAGTTCAGTCGCTCAGTCATGTCCCACTTTTTGCGACCCCATGAATTGCAGCACGCCAGGTCTCCCTGTATAAACCCTTAATAAGTCCTTTCTTCCTTGTGGGCCTCATTTCCTCACCTATTAAACAGAAGGTTTAACTAGCTCTTCTTAAAAGTAGGTTCATTCTGTGAAATATGAGAGAACTTTAGCCTGGGCCTCAGTTATTAAAATTTTGTGAGAATATATCTGGTGTGAAAGAACAGGACTTTCTATTGAAATTGCTGGTTTTGAGGTTGCATTTGAGCCAGGAGTCAGCAGGTCATATTTGGTTTAATATGATTTTGAGACAGAAATGACTTTCCATCATAAAGTCTTTTCAGAGTAATCTGATGTCTCCAAGCTCTGCCTGCTTTTTTGTTTCATTATCTCTCAGTGAGGGACAGGGCTGTCTGAATGTGGATGTGAACGTTCATAAGTGCTAAGAAATGGTAAAGGAATATTTCTGCATTCTGTTTTAATTAAATGTCCTCACAGACAAAACCAGAGCTGCAGGAAAAAATCTGTAAACTCTGGTAAAAGCCCTGGAGGACAGATTCCAGAGTTTTACACATGGTAGGCATCAGAGGCTTTGGGAACTTTGCTCTTTAATGTGAGGTACGTGGCTTCCCTGGTGACTCAGAGTTTAAAGCGTCTGCCTCCAATGCGGGAAACCCGGGTTCGATCCCTGGGTCGGGAAGATCCCCTGGAGAAGGAAATGACAACCCACTCCAGTATTCTTGCCTGGAGAATCCTATGGACAGAGGAGCTTCGTAGGCTACAGTCCATGAGATCACAAAGAGTCGGACACGACTGAGTGACTTCACTTCACTTTCGCATGTCCTTAAACAGAACAGTATTTTTCATGACAAGAGTCCTTCATGTGCATGTTTGCTTTAAGAAACAGTTTAAATTACAGTTTGGGTGGAATGAACCTTTAAGACCATCTCTTCGTATTGGTGTCTAAAAAAACAGTCCAGAAAGTACTCTGCGTGGCTGTCCAGGTGGAGGCAGTTAGCGGCAGATGCTTAGTTCCAAGGTTCCTACTGTCTTTTGGTTTGCGGATTCTTTTTAGGTATCTCTACATTTAGAGAAACCTAGAGAACTACTTCTAACTCATGTGTGAGAGTGTAGACCCACTGAAGGTGACTATGTTTTAAGTAGAGATCTGTTCTTGGCCTGAGGGGCTAATAAAGGTGTGTTTTTCCCTGAGAGGATTAGGATAAATGTAAATCTCTGGGAGAGGATCTGCTGAACTGCAGATGGCTGAGGCATAAGCTGTGTGTGGGTGTGGGTGTGTGTGGGGTGTGGGTGTGTGTGTGTTGTGTGTGGTGTGTGTGTGTGTGTTGTGTATGTGTGTGTGGTGTGTGTGTGGTATGTGTGTGGTGTGTGTGTGTGGTGTGTGTGTGTGGTGTGTGTGTGTATGTGGTGTGTGGTGTGGTATGTGGTGTGTGTGTGTGACTGTTTGTGATCCCATGGATTGTATGAAGCCCGCCAGGCTTTTCTGTCCAGGGAATTTTCCAGGCAAGAATATTGGAGTGGGTTGCCATTTCCTGCTCCAAGGAATCTTCCTGATCCAGGTATCAAACCCTCCTCTCTTGCATTTCCTGCATTGGCAGACAGGTTCTTTATCACTGCGTCACCTGGGATCACTGAGGCATAGGCCAGATTTCCTTTAATCCTTCTGACCATGCAAAAACTCAGATTTTTCTCAGCTGCAATATGTAAAACGTCCTTAACTCTTTTACTGTTACAGCAGTACTTGCCCTCCCTTTATAGACATGGATTAGAATTTCTGGACCTCATCCTTAGGCCAGGATCTCACCATTATTTTGTTTCTTTGTTGTACACCTGTACTTGGCGTTAAGCAGATACTATCTGGATTTGTGTGAATGAAGACTTCTTACCAACTAATTACTCTTTTGTACATTGCCAGTTATGAAGTTGATCATCCTGAAGTATTAGAAGGGGTTCTTTGAAGTCCTGAACAAAGAACAAAGCCTTTTCCTTTTTACGTTGAAGTGCTACTAATGAGCTTTCCTGTCTGCCCTTCTCCCTCGTCCTCTGCAGTGTGCCGAGATTTTGCTGTCCTGGAGGACCACACCTTGGCCCACAGCCTGCAGGAACAAGAGAGTGAGTAATAGCCCCCTGCAAGCTCCTCCAGTTTTCTTTTTTAGTGGTAGCCTTGAGGCAGGTTTCTTAGGGTGAGGCGGGGAGAAGACAGAGGCATCAGGCTGCACCGCCTGTCATCCCAAGGGATCTGTCTAGGCAGGTGACACCTCGGTGAAGAATGCACTTCTCGGTGTTTTGAAGGGAGACAGCTGCTGGGGATGAGAAGACCGTTGGGTGTATCGGAGGAAGAGAGGGACTTGAGCCATTTCCTTTGCTTTAATGCTGTAGGAGGGATACAGTGGTTATATGGGGATGAGGAGTATGTAGAAGGCTGGCATAAGAATAGGAGTCCAAATACCTTTACCTAGATTGGTAAAGATACCAATTGGTAAACATACCTATTGGTATCTAGATTGTAGGGTTTTCTGAATATTTATGTATGTAATTATGAAAAGTAAATCTAAGTTAAATGTGTTATACAAAAGTACATATATGTAAAGTTTTAATTTGTGTGTCAGTATAAAAATCAAGTGTTGAAAAATGTAGTTTTTAAATGAAGTGGCAACTGGTGGAGCAGGAGGAGCACCGGCCCTGGCTTTAGACGGTTTGAGTAGAAGTTTAGGCATTGCCACTGCTGACCAAACACACATGACTTAACCTTTCTGATTCTCCTTTTCCTTAATGAGAAGATGGGAATGCCAGCTCCTATGCTGCATCTTATGCGGCGTTACTGAGCGTATATGTGGCACTGATGGCTGTGAAGTTCTTCTTAATTGAAAGGCTCTTTAGGTGACACCTCGGTGAAGAATGCACTTCTCGGTGTTTTGAAGGGAGACAGCTGCTGGGGATGAGAAGACCGTTGGGTGTATCGGAGGAAGAGAGGGACTTGAGCCATTTCCTTTGCTTTAATGCTGTAGGAGGGATACAGTGGTTATATGGGGATGAGGAGTATGTAGAAGGCTGGCATAAGAATAGGAGTCCAAATACCTTTACCTAGATTGGTAAAGATACCAATTGGTAAACATACCTATTGGTATCTAGATTGTAGGGTTTTCTGAATATTTATGTATGTAATTATGAAAAGTAAATCTAAGTTAAATGTGTTATACAAAAGTACATATATGTAAAGTTTTAATTTGTGTGTCAGTATAAAAATCAAGTGTTGAAAAATGTAGTTTTTAAATGAAGTGGCAACTGGTGGAGCAGGAGGAGCACCGGCCCTGGCTTTAGACGGTTTGAGTAGAAGTTTAGGCATTGCCACTGCTGACCAAACACACATGACTTAACCTTTCTGATTCTCCTTTTCCTTAATGAGAAGATGGGAATGCCAGCTCCTATGCTGCATCTTATGCGGCGTTACTGAGCGTATATGTGGCACTGATGGCTGTGAAGTTCTTCTTAATTGAAAGGCTCTTCTTAAGTTTATTCTTAAAAGTTTATTACGAATAAGCCAAAGCATTGTAATTCCTCTCTCCAATCTTCCTGTCCAGTTGAGCATCATTTGGCATCGAATGTTCAACGGAACCGTTTGGTCCAGCATGATCTGCAGGTGGCTAAGCAGCTTCAAGAGGAAGATCTGAAAGCCCAGGCTCAGCTGCAGAAGCGCTATAAAGACCTGTGAGGACTTGGGGAGTGGGAGAGCATTGTGCCAGGACTGGTTTTCAGGGAAGAGGACTCTCTGTCTGTCCCTTTGATTCCTTTCACTATTAGATTATAAATCCTACAGTGACGATCCCCTAGTTTTTTTTTTAATTAAAAAAAAATGTCTTTGTTGTTAGAATTCCTTTCTAGGTTTTGGGGCATGCAGTTTCTGGTAGGACTTAACACTTTTCACTGATGGCTTTGAGCCAGTTGGTCCAGCTCTGTGTCTCACTTTTCCTTAACTGTACACTGGGGAAATGATCTCTGTCTCCTCTGCCTCCTGTAGTTTTGGGGGAATCTAGCAAAATACTGTTTGTCACAGAACTTTCTGAAGTCTACTGGGTTCCTTTACTGTTTCCTAGTAATGTTTGTTGCTCTTATTTTCCTTGAACCCCTTGCCTTTTCGGGGGAGGGGCATGCCACTTGACTTGTGGGATTTTAGTTCCTTGAGGGATCAAACCCATGCTATAGCGGTAAAAGTGCCAAGTTCTAACCACTAGGCTGCCAGGGAAGTCGAGAACCCCTTGCTTTTTATATAGAGGCAGAATCTTTTGGAAAGTTCTGAATTGTACCCTCCGTTCTCTTCATAACTTCAGTGTCTGACCAAAATTATTTCTCCATCTCCTCCTAAATAGAGAGATCACTTCTAAGGTCTCTTCCATCATAAAGACTTTTTAAACTTATTTTTTAATGTTTTGAAAGCTCACAGAATACATCTCTTCTTTGAGAGAGGTTCCTATACTTCAGTCTGTAGTGGCAGACTTAACTCCAAAATCGTTTTGAGGAGGGGAGTAAAGGAAGAAGTGAAGGGACCCTTCTATTTACTTTATTTGTCTTATTTAAATAAATGAGAGAGCCTATTACTTTTGCCACCTTTGAGGAAGGGTTTTTCTCTTCTGTTATTTGCAGAGAGGACTTTATTCATTGTTTTATTCAGTTTTCTTATTTTGTTCATAAACATTGGCTCTTGCTAATTAACCCTTTCAGCCATGAAAGGCATCAGAGAACACACATGTGAATAAAAGATAGCCATTGTTTTTAAAGGACTCAGGGAAAAAACTCTGAGCGCTTGCCAGAGTGACATACAAATTCATGAAGAATTCTGTATTTTTAAAACTAGATTAATAAATACTTTTTGGTAAGGTCAAAAAAGTGAGTGAGTGAAAAGAGGATATAGAAATAATAAATGAGTAGATTTTTATTTTCAATTCTGTGGTTTGAATGGTTCAGAATCCTATAATATTATATCTGTAACATGAAGTCATTAAATCCCAAAACTTTTGTAGCTTATAATAAGACGACATGAGAGGGCATGATTCACTGGTTAGTAGTGGCAGGACCGGAAGTCACGTCTCCAGGTATCTTGTCCAGTAATTTTCCTGCTAGTGACTAAAAAAGCTTGCTGTTTCCACTTCTGGCCTGCACTCTCTTTCACGTGTTCCCTTCCCCCTCTCCTGTCTGATGTGCATGTTGTACATGTACATACACATCCCTGTATGTGCACCCGTCTACTTTCATCTCCAACTGTCTATTTCCAAACATGTTGAAAAGGACCATGTCCTTATACAAAAAGGATAGTGTTCATCCCCTCACTTTTGTTAGAATAGAATGTGTGGATTTCTATTCCTCCAGAGAAGTTAGGATATTACCGCCACCCCCACCCCCAACACTTTTCAGGTACAAAAGGCTGCTTTCACACAGGGAGTATACAGCCAAGACTAGATTCGTTGAATACTCTTAGGTTCAACTGGCAGGGCAAGAATCAAAGGGAATATTGGTTTAGCAAGTGAACTGCATGTATAAACCACAACTGTAGTTTTGTTCCAGCATCTTTTAGATAATAAGCTGTGAGCATATGTACATCTCTTTAGGTAACAACTAAAGGTTGAACAGTGGCTCCCCAGCATTATCATACTCTATATTAAAAGCTGCCTGTTAACTTTTCCTGGGTTCAGGAAGATCCCCTGGAGGAGGTCATGGCAACCCAGTCCAATATTCTTGCCTGTAGAATCCCATGGACAGAAGAGCCTGGTGGGCTACATTTCATATGGTTGCAAAGAGTTGGACACAACTAACGCAACTTAGTCTAGTCTGACTGTTCCTGAAACCTGAAACCAAAAGACCATCTCCGTGATATCCAAACCCCATTTCTTGATGAAACTGCTATTTCACTTGTGCTGTTTGAAAGGACATGTTTCTCCCCACAAAATGATGTGTCTGGTTTCTCCCACCAAAGTATATTGTGGGGTTCTGTGCACAGGATGGAGATCTATTTAGTTTTGTGTCCTCAGTGCTGAGCATGGTGCCTGGATGACAGCACATGTTGCGTGAGTCTTGTTTGAATGCACGAATGCCGATACAAAACAAAACTATGGTAGCAGCAGTATTACAACCTTTGGCTGCCTCAGTGGCCTGAGCGTTAAGGAGGCTGGCATCAGCCAGAGCGGTTTCTCCTGGCACCTTGCCCCCCCCCCGCCCCATTTTTAAAGTTTTATTGAAACTGAAAAAAATGTACTTAATTAAAAATTTATAAAAATTGTTCCGAAGTCATACCACCACCTCTAAGTGCCCACAGTATTACTGACGTTTTAGTGAATTCACTTTTCTTTGTTTACGTGTACTTTGTGCATCCTTGGATATTTGTGGATCTTACTCTCATGGTGTACATCTCCTTTGCAGAATCTCGAGGGACTGTGGTGGTAGTTTAGTCGCTAAGTCATGTCTGACTCTTGGCAAGCCCACAGACTGTAGTCTTCTAGGTTCCTTTGTCCATGGAGTTCTCCAGGCAAGAATAGTGAAGTGGGTTGCCATTTATTTCTCTAGGGGATCTTCCCGACCCAGGAATTAAACCTGGGATATGATCATACAGAAAAGGCCTGGAGCTTTCCATTATAGTATCTGGGGATCACATTGTGATCCTACAACTTATTTTCTCTGTGACCTTAGGGAAGTGATTTTACTACTCTGGGCCTCAAGTTTTTCTAGCTATAGGATGTGACGGTACTGACCTCTTTGCATCATTATTGTAAGAATTAAGTGAGATAAAACTATGCCCTGGCTCATAGTGAGTATTCAGTAAATTGTGTTGTGGTTAGAAAAATCATTCCTTGTGTTCTCCATTCATGTTGTTTTCTCCTTTGTTTTTTAGTGAACAGCAAGACTGTGAAATTGCTCAGGAGATTCAGGAGAAGCTGGCTATTGAGGCAGAGAGACGACGCATTCAGGAGAAGAAGGATGAGGTACAACTTGTTTAATGCCTCCCCACCCCATGGAGGAGGGCTGCTCAGCTCTGACTCTATGTCACAGGCTCAGTGCAGGGTTGCTGGGTGGGCAGGAGAGCTTCCCCTTTTTGAGGGTGCGTAGTCCAAGTGTTGCCCCCTCCATGGACCACTGTTTATTGTCTTTTGGTCATTGTTTAAGTGGTAAAATCTTAAAAGATGATAATGGTTACTTTGACAAAAAGTGTGGATTCATTTCTGTAGGGCTGCTGTAACAAATCACTACAAACATGGTGGTGTAAAACAATAGAACTTGATTCTCTCACAGTTCTGAAGGTTGCACTTTGAAATTAAGGTGTTGGCAGGGCAATGCTACCTACTAGGAGAGATTCCTTCTTTGCCTCCTCCTAGCTTCTGGTGGCTCTTGGCAGTCTGCATTCCTTGCCTTGTGGTTGCATCATATCAGCCTTTACCTTTGTTGTCACGTGGCCTTCCTCCCTGTATCTTTTTGTCCTTTGCATCTTCTTGTAAGGACACCAGTCATTGGATTGAGGGCCCACCCTAAGAGAGTATGATCTTCTCTTAAATAACTCTATCTGAAAGACCCTGTTTTTAAATAAGGTCATGTTCTGAAGTTCTTGATAGAAATGATTTCTTAAGAGATAATTCAGCTCCATACAAGATATGTCTATGGGTTATTCCCACAACTTTAGGGAGAGCAAACCTTGAATGTAGCCTGAACAGGAGTCATGGACTGGTCATTGCTCTCCCTCTTTTTTGTTAGTGGGTTCACTTTCCTGTGGTACCCTGCCTCAAAACAGTGATCATTTAATTCTGTATATGTTTTTTAATTGTATTGCTTTTAAGCTGAAAATGACTAAAATTAGCAGTAGTATATGGTTTGTGAAAAGACTTGAATTTGTACTTACTGATCATTGCTTTTGCATTATGTTTTCAGCATTTCTTACAAATAATTCCTTTTTCATTGTGTTGACTCTGTGTCTGCTTTTTAAATACCTCTTCTGCTATTCTTGGCCCTTGTCTTAAGTTATAATAAAGAAAAAAAATGATTTATCATTTTTAATAGTAGAATGACCATATGATATTTTGTGTACTGAGAAATTTTGTGTACTCTCCTGGGCACACTGACACATACAATCACCCTATTAAATAAATATTTCAGGGTTATCGGTGAACCAGCCTGCATCTTCTCTTTCTCCTACTGAGCCACTCTGTTCCCGTGGAACTCCTTGTTCAATGCCAGGCGAGTGTGAAACACCTGGTGTGAGTGTATTTAGCTATTTCTTTAAGAAACAAACCATGATTATGTGATGATCAGAATTGTAAGTAAGAAAGAGGGATTCCTTTTCATCCTTCTGTTGTCAACACAGGAGCTCTTTCTTACTGCAGGATGTGTTGCTTCTCTATAGTCAAGACTTCCTTGGAGATGAGTCTGGAAGCTGAAAGAAGTGATTATGTTTTATAGACAGGAAAGCTTCTATTTTAAAAATCACAGAGTAATGAAGTTGGCTTCTTATAAATGCTCCTGGTGTCCTGTAATATTTTTTCTTTCCGTTCAGGGAAAAGCAGTATTAGGGAAAACAAAATACTTTATTTTATGCCTGTGGAATCTAAGTAGCAATCACAATAAATAATCTCATTGTTATATATATAAAGTATGCAGTGTTGTGAATAATTGCATTTCTCAGATGAAGAAATTAAGTCTTAAAGAAGTATATGAATGACTGGTCCCCGGCTCTAGTAAGATGCCTGAGAAATGTCTCTGCAGTTCTGATTGCCTCTGACTTGGGTATACTGTGACACAACACAGAACACGTAAACTATGGAGTTTGAATCTCATCTGTTTAACTTTTAGTTTAGACTTTCATCATCTCGTTTAGCCATGTAGGCCCTCAGGTTCCAAACTGAAGAAATTGTGATAACTCTACATTACCCTAAAGGGCTGCTGTGAAGTTTAAAATCATGTGTTTAAGGTCTCTGCTACGTATTAAGTTAATAGTTGTTCTCTCCTCTTTGCTTTCTCGCCAGGTGTTTCCCCCACCATTCTCCCTTAGTAACAACTCTGATTTCTCTAATAGAGAGATATGTGCTGAATTAATAGGTGGGGGTGAGATAAGCAGAGTTAATGTATTCCAATATGGTATGATTTGAGGAATCTTTATGGGTTTTCTTGCCTTTACAGGCCTCCTATTACCTCCACTACTATTTGACCTACTGAAATGTTTCCCCTTGTCCAGTGCAATGGAGAGATGAGATGAGAAATCTAGTTGTGGAGGTTTAATGACACTAGCCTTTAAAAACTCGAGACTTTTTTTTCCCAGACGTTTTTGAGTTTCACTGATGCCTTAGTTTAGAATGTGGCTGTCCTGTCAAGAAGTTCTTTAATTGTGAAAAAATGTGACTTCCAGCTGACTAGACTGTTCTAATATTAAATAAAATTTGCATTATTCAAGTTTGATGTTGAAGGATGTATGGCGATGCTTATTTGTCTAATTTAGTCCCAGGCGCCTCATAGGGGAGACTGAGACAACAGTGCTGATTTTTCTGGCCAGCTTTGCGTTGCCTGTTACTCGTCAGCTTCTGGATCCTTTTTTTTTTTTCCCCTCTCTCTGTGCTCTTCTGCTTCCTTATAGAGTCTGCGTAACTAATAACTTCTTACCCAGCAGCAGGGCTGTGGAAAACTCCTCTCTGGATTTTTATCCAGATCTCTTTTTACAGATTTTTGGAGTTAGTTAACTCTCTTTTGTAGCTTATAATCATCCAGAACAACCTGATGTAGAATTCAAGATTCTTTCCTCTTGGGATAGATACTTTTTTTCTGAACAACATTGTTCATGAGCAGTAGAGTTATATGACTTTCTGTGGGTGAATTAGCATGTCTAGCTTTGTGGTATAATTTTATTGTGTTTTTTTAATAGAGCACAAATGTAGGCAGGTAGCATTTTCATTGGGGAGACAGATGTAGAAGAGTTTAAAAAGATCTGTACTCTTACCACCATGTGGCTTCTTCCCTTCCTTCCCTCTTTTTCCTCTTTCCCTCCTTCCTGTCTTCCTTGAAAAACAAAAACAAAAACAAAAAAACAACTCTTACATGGTGTCTTGAATATCGTAGTAGTAGCATTTCTTTCTTGGCGCCCTGTTGAAGGAGCATGTAGCCTCTGGTAATACTGGACTGAGTTTATGGGAGTACTTACCTCATAATCACATGAGTTTGTGGTTAATATGGGTGGACAAATTTTATTGGGATCTTTCTCTTTGGTCACAGGTTT
Source organism: Oreotragus oreotragus (assembly GCA_006410675.1). Taxonomy (NCBI): domain Eukaryota; kingdom Metazoa; phylum Chordata; class Mammalia; order Artiodactyla; family Bovidae; genus Oreotragus; species Oreotragus oreotragus. The sequence continues at coordinate 89,705 of SJYX01007295.1, read as the reverse complement.
AGCATTTGTCAGTATTGTTTAATCAAGCCAAGAAATGTGTTTTTAGTTGATTTAATTTAGTTATTCTTAAATAACTAAAAAATAAATAAAAATTCTTAAATAGCTAAAGAGAGTTCCAGAAAAACATCTATTTTTGCTTTATTGACTATGCCAAAGCCTTTGACTTTGTGTATCACAACAAACTCTGGAAAATTCTGAATGAGATGGGACTACCAGACCACCTGACTGGCCTCCTGAGAAATCTATATGCAGTTAGAACTGGACATGGAACAACAGGTTGGTTCTAAATCGGGAAAGGAGTATGTCAAGGCTGTATATTGTCACCCTGCTCATTTAACTTATATGCAGAGTACATCATGCAAAATGCTGGGCTGGATGAAGCACAAGCTGGAATCAAGATTGCCGGGAGAAATATCAATAACGTCATATACTCAGATGACACCACCCTTGTGGCAGAAAGCAAAGAAGAAATAAGAGCCTCTTGATGACAGTGAAAGAGGAGAGTGAAAAAGTTGGCTTAAATCTCAACATTCAGAAAACTAAGATCACGGTATCTGGTCTTATTACTTCATGGCAAATAGGTGGGGAAACAATAGAGAAACTTTATTTTTTGGGCTCCATAATCACTGCAGATGGTGACTACAGCCATGAAATTAAAAGATGGTTGTTCCTTGGAAGAAAAGATATAACTAACCTAGACAGCATATTAAGACAGCATATTAAAAAGCAGAGACATTACTTTGCCAACAAATGTCTGTCGAGTCAAAGCTGTGGTTTTTCCAGTAGTCATGTATGGATGTGAGAGTCGGACTGTAACGAAAGCTGAGCACCAAAGAATTGATGCTTTTGAACCATGGTGTTGGAGAAGACTCTTGAAAGTCCCTTAGACTGCAAGGAGATCCAGCCAGTCCATCCTAAAGGAAATCAGTCCTGAATATTCATTGGAAGGACTGATGCTGAAGCTGAAGCTCCAATACTTTGGCCACCTGATGTGAAGAACCAACTCATTAGAAAAGACCCTGATGCTGGGAATGATTGAAGGCAGGAGGAGAAGGGGATGACAGAAGATGAGATGATTGGGTGACATCACCGACTTGATGGACATGAGTTTGAGTAAGCTCCAGGAGTTGGTGATGGACAGGGAAGCCTGGCGTGCTGCAGTCCATGGGGTCACAAAGAGTTGGATATGACTGAACTGAACTGAATTTATTCTTAAATAAAACTCTTAACTACTTTGTGTATATGTGAATATTGATTTACATATGTGCCTTTGAACCTAGGTACAAATATGTGTGAATGTGAAACTATTTTAGGGAAAGCCCTTTTTCTTTTTCTTAAATAAATAGTATCATGGCCAACCATGTAATGAAAAGTCTGTGGTGCTAATCCAACAATTTGGAGCCATTTATAATGTGAACTATTCAGGGATAAACATAGTAACCAATTTACATTAAAAATTAATCAAGTGTGAATGGTACTTTTTCATAGCATTCTTAATGTGATTAGAAATTCATGGTCTAAAAATATATTTATGTAAATTGGTAATATCTAGAAAATAGCTCAGGTAGTAATAATTTAAACTACTTAATTTTTTCCCTATGTTGTGGCACTTTAAAAATAAGCTTATACATATATAGCCAGACAGGGAGTGAGTGGGAGGCCTCTAGTTGATAAAATTCTTCTCTCCTTTTATCCTAGTTATATTGGTGTTTTTACAGCCATGAATTTGGTACTATCCTGTTTTTCTGGTCTTATAGAGTAACCCTTTTGGGATTATACCTGATTTGCATTTCCTACTGAGTTAGATGTTAATATAGTAGTTGCTAGGTGATAAAAAAGCTTAGCAATCTAATGGAATGGATTTCCTTTTTTTTAATTCTTCTGATAGTCATTTGACAGTCACATTTTCACATCTCCCTTAGATTGTCCTTATACCCAAGATTTTCTCACTTTGAAAGGGAGAAGTAACCCTGATATAAAATTGTATAAACTATAAAAGTACCCAAAGGGATCCAACAGTTCAGTAATTTGTCTTCTACTTGAGAAAGTTGCATGGGGCTCCTCTGCACCTTACTGTGTGAATGTCTGTCTTAGAGCACTCATCTTTGCATGTCTTACATTATGTTAATCATTTTGCTTCTAGCACTTCACGGACAAGAACATTAATGATAATGACCATGTATCTTATTTGTCTGTAGGAGGTCTCTAGCAGAATATTTGAGCCATTGAAAGGAATCAGTGAATCTTTTTTTCTTGACATAGTATTCCTGTAGCATTCCAGGAATCCTTAACTCTGCCTTTATTTATGCTCACAGCTTTCCATTTTCCAGAGTTGAGTGTTATTTCAATAAGTGTGTTTACTTAGAAAGTCTTCTGTGGGAGGAGAGGAGGAAGGCTTAAGAGGGAGCGGATATATGTATAATGATGGCTGATTAGTCATATGGCAGAAGCCAGTACAACATTGTAAAGTAATTTTCTTCCAACTAAAAAATAAAAAAAGAGAAAGCCTTCTGCACAACAGTTATTTCTGCATATTAACCCAAAGTAAGTCTACCGGATTAATATTATTAATTAAAAAAATAATTGAATGTGACTTTAGAAGGATTTTGGAGTTCTTTTAGATTTGTTTTTTCCCCAAGTTATATTTTGTCAAACACTAATTTAGTAAGGTTTATATATGTGTGTATATTTTATGTAACAAAAAGACCTCTGTCACAAAATAAATTTGGAGATTCCGGGGTTGCAAGAAGATACCATTACTTTTCTTTCATTAGGATGTTAACATGAGCTAATGTGTTTAAAGAATTAGATATAATACATGTTTTCTGTTGAATGTTTTCTGGTGTTTTTTTTGGTGAACCTTTGATACCAGTGTTCTCAGAAACAGCTTGGGAAATGCTGTTGTAGACTAACCTTTAACAGGAAGGAAGCAGAGGATCAAGGAGGTTATCTATCTCAGGGGTGACTAAGCTGCATCCAAGCATGATGACTAATAATTGCTGTCTTTAGCTTGTTTCAGGGGAGTTTTTTTTTTTTTTTTTTTTAATTGAAATCACCTAACTAAACCCACTGTGCCGTAATGTTGGAAAGCAGGAAGACAGCTGACTTGGCTGAGCCGTGGTTTATAGTATAGCAGCAGATTTCTGTTGAAATCCTTTTTCCTTTCCCACCTCAAGTACAGCTAGCTGTTCTTACTCTTCTCAGCCAGAAGAAGCCTACTCAAAAAAAAGGAGTTGAGATGTTAAAAGAACAAAGGTTTGAGTGCTGAGATGCATGACACATTGTGATTATTATTTTTCTACTTGGTTAAAAGCACTCTTTTTGACCAGCTAATACATTGTACAAAACGGGTATCACTTTGTTTCTCTTTGGTTCATTTTTGGCTCTTCACATTGAGAAAGTGCCCTATTACTATGTATTTATTAGGAATAAATTTGATAGCAGGAAAGCAATTATAAAGTCCCTGGAGGGCAGTTTAATAATTTTGGCTTGGCAGTTGGACCTGGTAGTTTTCCTTTATATTTTTATTCAGTTACATAAAGAGAGACTTTTTGTTTTCAGTAAAACAAACCACTTAAGAAAAAGTAGGTGTTGGGTGTTCAGTCAACATGACAATTCAGGGAAGTGTTTACATTTTCTTCCTGCTTTCCTAATAAGATGTATATGGATTTAGGAAATTCTGAAGCAGATATTAGTGTGAGGAGAATAAATTACCTTGTCACACCCCTCCCTAACTGATTACTACATTTCTGTGTAACGCATCAATGTAATGAACCTGGCACAGAGGAGGGCACCCAGTAACGTTTCCAGAATTATTACAATGTGTACTGGGATGTCAAGACATTCGACTTTTAAGGTTCACTAGTTCAGAGTCTTCATTTTACAGAAAAAGAATTCAGGCCCAAAGAAATTCATTTTAATAGTTAATGTTTTTCTTCCAATGTCTCTGAAGCATCTCTGACTTGAACTGCTGCTGTTGCTAAGTCACTTCAGTCGTGTTCGACTCTGTGTGACCCCATAGATGGCAGCCCTCCAGGCTCCCCCGTCCCTGGGATTCTCCAGGCAAAAACACTGGAGAGGGTTGCCATTTCCTTCTCCAATGCATGAAAGTGAAAAGTGAAAGGGAAGTCGCTCAGATGTGTCTGACTCTTCACAACCCCATGGACTGTAGCCCACTAGGCTCCTCTGTCCATGGGATTTTCCAGGCAAGAGTACCAGAGGCGGGTGCCATTGCCTTCTCCTGGAACTTATCAAATATATGTATGTATTTACACAGTTTCATGAGGAATTTCCAGCATAGAAGTCAGCTACAGAATACATGTTAATAACATAAATTTGAATTTAGGCCTATTTCGTGAACATTAGAAGCCACGTACATGGGGTGTGTGTGCTTACAAGCACACTCAGTCACTCGGTCGAACAATCCCATAATTTGTAGCTCACCAGGCTCCTCTCTCCATGGCATTTTCAAGGCAAGAATACTTGAGTGGGTTGCCGTTTCTTCCTCTAGGGGATCTTCCTGACCCAAGGATGGAAGCCAAGTGTCCTGCATCTCTTGCATTGGCGGGTGGATTTTTTACTGCTGAGCCACCTGGGAAGCCCTCCAAGTATACTGATAACCTCTGCTAATTCATCTAGCCTCAGCATCCAACTTATTTCTACACTGATATAAGAGAAATTAAGTCATTCAGATGAATTTTATTTGACTTGCAGTCTCATTTGACTTATTCAGGAAAATGCAGAAAGAATGGTGATTAATTCTTGCCTCAGAAGTAAGCCCCTCAGAACTGCCTGTGATTTTTGTTACCATTTGTATCAGTGAGTACGGTTGCTATATTTGTAAGATCTTTAAGAATCTAGTAATATCTAGGGATCTTCTTGTTTAAAAAGTGTACATAAACAAAGTTTATGTGCTATTTTATTGGGCCTTTTATAGAAATAATCTTCAAATTCCGAACTCTATCTCCAGCTCAAAATCTTTAGGAACTTTTCATCCCTTACATTATAGACTCCAGACAGGGAGGAGGGATAGGGGTTTAGGATGGGGAACATGTGTATACCTGTGGCAGATTCATGTCTATGTATGGCAAAACCAATGCAATATTGTAAAGTAATTAACCTCCAATTAAAATAAATTATATTAAAAAAATTGACTATAAAGGGTGCCTAGCATCCAGCCTCTGTCTTTAAACCTCATCTTTGTCTAACACCCCACATGCTCTTGGTTGTTTCTAGAGTGATGCCCATTAAAATATTTATAACTTTGCTAGTGTTGTTCTTAGCAAAGAATATCTTCCCTTGCCTGTTGGAATCCAGTTCTTTGTTTAAAACCTAACATTAATGCAAAGCCTTGAACCAATTCATATAAGCAGAAGTAGTATTCCCTTTTTTGTTCGCTTGTAGACATTTTCTCCCTTTTTTTGAGACATTTACAATTTGATTGTGTTATACTTATTTGTGTATTGCTTGTTGTCAAAGTGAGGTGGTGATTTTTTAGGGGATGAAATCAAAATGTTATTTGCCACTCAGCAGCTGCTGAAAACTTGCCTGGAGATGGAGCATAGGGGAGACAGGAGGAGGACTGTTTTCTGTACTTTTTTTAAAATTAAGACAGCCATCCTCTAATGCAAAGCTAAATCACAATCAGCTGAAAGGTTCTTTAAAAAACTTTTTTTTAATGAAATGAAATCACTATATATATACATTACTATATATAAAATAAACAGCTAATAGGAAGTTGCTGTATAAAACTGGGAGCTCAGTGTAGTGCTCTGTGACAACCTAGAGGGGTGGGGAGGAGGTTCAAGAGTGAGGGGACATGTGTATGCTTGTGGCTGATTCATGTTGTTTTATGGCAAAAACCAACACAATATTGTAAAGCAATTATCCTCCAATTTAAAACAAAAAAGGTTGGAGATTATGGTAGTCTTCCTCATTCAGACTTAGTGAATCATCATCTTGGAAAAAGGGCCCATAAATATGTATTTTAAAAATTCTGTTCCATAACCAGTTTTAGGAATATTATATTTGAATATCTTCAGATTGAGTTAGATTTAAATTTAGTTAAAAAACCTTTCTCCCTCATCTGTATCTTATGCGCTTCCTGTTGAGCAGTCATCTCTGAAATTTGGACAGTGTGTGTGTAATACCAGAAGGTCTGGAAAACCGTAGGCAGAGCCACGGAAGCCTGGGAGTGGAATGTCAAACCACTGACCAGTAGGGTTACTGTATGGCATCTCTTCTTTCTCTGAAGTATTCATTTTTCTTCTCTCTGTATTTGCAGGACATTGCTCGACTCTTGCAAGAAAAGGAGTTACAGGAAGAGAAAAAGCGAAAGAAACACTTGGCGGAGTCTTCCGGAGTCAGTGCTTATGGTGATAGTCACTGTTATGGAGATGCAGGTAACAGTTCCTGTCTTTAGACTCAGCTGCAAGACACCCTTTAAATTTGTCTGTAAAGTGACTCTACGGCCCATTTGGATTTGTGGTGAAATTTTATCTAATGAATCCATCTGTTCTTTAGATGGATGACCAGAGTCATTGTTGTGGCTGTAAAATGTGAATATAGTTTAGCAAAATCTGACGTGTGTTCTTTTGTACCATTGCTACTTAGAATGTTATATCACATTCTGAGCACATAAACTAGGGTAGGAAAAATGGCAGAGGAGTCTCTGCCTCAAGGAAATCTGAGCAGTACTGTTTGAAGCCTCACAGTAGCATAAATGATAAAGGAGGTACAGCCTTTATAGATTACTGGATACCAGAGCTTTTTTCCCATGCCTCTTATCTTTTAAACCTAGGCCAATGGATCATCCTGCTGGTGACAAAATTGAATATTATGATTTTCTGTTGAGTGTTTGCTTTTGACGCGTCTTTGCTATTTCTACCAAATAGAAAGTTCTCTGAGAGAGAGACCCCTTCTCTAGTGCCTGCTTCTGCAGTGTGGTGGTGTCGTGGTGGTGGTAGCGCTTGTGCTAACAGTGATTCTTTATCTTAAAAGTGTGTTGGGAAATGAGTATTTGCAAGTGTTATTTACTTCTTTTTAAAGACATGTCAAAGGAAGGATATCTCCTATAGTTTTAGTGTCGGTGTTTAACTGTAGTTCAGCGTGGAGACCGTGTGCTCTGCTGTACCTCGGCTCAGTCGCATCTGACTCCCGGTGACCCCATGAGCTGTAGCCTGCCAGGCGCCTGGGCGTAGTCCAGGGAAGAATACTGGAGTGGGTCACCACGCCCTTCTCCAGGGCACCTTCCCAATCCAGGGACCAAGCCCAGGTCTCCCGCACTGCAGGTGGACTTTTACCCTCTGAGCCAACTTGGCTTCTGTGGTAGCTCAGTTGGAGACCATAGTTAGGATACCAAATACCAACCGAATAACATCTAAAGGCAGCTTCTAAGGCCCCTGAAAATTAATTATCAATTGCTTTTCTATAGTATCAAAAAACATTAGTAGGTATTTTTCTTTGGTGAGTAGAATGAAAAGTATGTGTATGTAGATAATAGGACTATTACAGTTGAGTCTTCCAGTCACATTGTTCCAAATCTTTCAAAATGAGTAGAGCTCAACTCTGTTAACACACTTAGTAAACAGATTGATTCTCTACTTGTGGCTCAGTGTGTTCTTCCACATGTGAAATGCTCAACTCTTTTTTTGATAGCCGTTTTCCTTATCCTGGTTTTTCTAATAAAATCATGTGATACATCATTCAAGAGGAAAAATTGCCAGTATTTTTCTGTACTAGGGATCAAAAGGTAAAGAGTTACTTGTCAGCTTTAATTAAAATCTTAAGAGATATGATCTGGTATGTTTTTGTTTTTGTTTTTGTTTTTTGTATTTTTGCCAGAAGGCACGTTCATTGCAGATAAAAATATAACTATTCCAAACTTGATTCTAAAAACATTAGGTTGGTAAATAAGTAAACTAAAGCACTGATTTTAGCAATCCTCTTTTAAAACCTTACAGTTACTTGAATTAGGACTCAAACCTGGTGGTTTTGACCAGAGTATTGTCATTGTGATTTATGTCTGTAGACTGTGTTAAGAATTCAGTAGATTTTCAGGGACACCTAAATTAAAAAAAAAATTTGTATTTAATGCTTTTGTAAAGTTACAGAGAATGCTGTATGTGCTTTTCTTGGAGTTGGGGTGGGGGGATTGGGAATAGGATCTAGGGATCTCCTGAGTCTGTACCTGTAAAGTACTGTTGGAATTTCTCTTCAGTTGTGTTGTTGCTGGGAGATGATACATTGCTGAACATGTGATCTTCGTTTCTATGCCTTTGAGTTAGACCAAGGTGAATTCCACAGAAACCACATTGTAGTCCAGCTGACATTTACAAAGCAGCTGTATGTTCTTTGCAGTGGTCCTTTCCCAACACATAAGGGATATTCTTGAATTGTACTTCTCTGCCTTTGCGTGCAATATAATTTTTGTCTGTCTTACATAATAATCACAGCAAATCATTCTGGAAGTGGTTGCTTTAGCTTTAATTTTACTTAAACTTTAATAAATTAACCTTTAAAAAGTAATCATTTATAGATTTTCTACAAATCTGGAATTATTCAAAACCCCTGTCAGATTTATATCAACTGAATTTGTATATCTTATTTATGAATCCATGTTTCTCTTTCAAAGCCACTCACCTGTATGGCTGGCATATTAGAGATTTTCTTTTTAAGTCATTGTCTTTGGAGTCATTAGACCTTGATTCAAGTTACATCCCTTCCTTAGAAAAATTGTAATATTAAGGAAGTTATCCACTATAATCACTGTAATCCTTTTTCTCATCTGTAAAATGGGGATTCTAAAAATATATCCTTCACATGGATGTTGAAAAGATTAAACAATAGAATTTTTGTGAAGACTTATTAAACTTTAAAGTGCTATTATTTGTATATATATTAATGTAAAGTGGACTTCCCTGGTGGCTCAGATGGTAAAGTGTCTGCCTGCAATGTGGGAGACCCAGGTTCGATCCCTGGGTTNAATTTTTGTGAAGACTTATTAAACTTTAAAGTGCTATTATTTGTATATATATTAATGTAAAGTGGACTTCCCTGGTGGCTCAGATGGTAAAGTGTCTGCCTGCAATGTGGGAGACCCAGGTTCGATCCCTGGGTTGGGAAGATTCTCTGGAGAAGGAAATGGCAACCCATTCCAGTACTCTTGCCTGGAAAATCCCATGGATGGAGGAGCATGGTAGGCTACAGTCCATGGAGTCACAAAGGGTTGGACACGACTGAATGACTTCACGTTTCACTTTAGTGTAATACGTGTATTAAATAATATCTGGTCTGTCCAAATAAAAATCATTTTATTTTGAAAGACAAACATGGAAGAATACAAAATGTTTGCAAATATATGTGTATGGGTGTGTGTATATACATATATGTTGGTATTGCCTATAAGGAAGTTAATTATATTTGCCAAATAACTTGGTCTCAAGAAATATAGAAGTCTCAATCCTTAACTGGACAGGGTTTTAAAGGATTCAAACATTCCTCCATCCGTGTCTTCTTTTTTGCCCCAGGTTTAAAGATATCACAAGTGATCACAATAAATATTTTTCCCTATCAACTCTATGAAAATGTAGTAATAGCCCTGTTGTAATTCTTGCAACTCACTTCCCTAAAGTACAGCTGTTATAACATCTGTTAACATATTAAAAGAAGTAAAAATAAAAAATCATGACTTCACAAGTCCATGTTAAAAACAAAATCTTTCTTTTCTCTGTTTGGGTCTATAGGCAGGCTTCACTCCTGCAGTTTTCTGTGGGAACATTGGTATTAACACTAAACCATTGTTTCCTCCTTGATGATCATCGTTTAAGTAGCTGGTCAGTATTATGTTAATTCACAGCAGCAGTAAATAGATTCTTTCTCAGTTGCCAAGATACACTTAATAGTTTGCATAAAGCATACTTTTTTATTACAGAGAGTAATTGTTCTGTTTCACTTTTGCTTTGTGTAAAAAATAAATTCTCTTATAAATTATGAAGATAAATACCTCTACAGACTTTTTAGAAGACAGGTTTTAATTTAGACGTCATCTTTGAAGCAAATGTTCTTTTCTTCTGGAAAGATCAAGAAGAAACCATTTAGAGTTTTGAGTGCAAGCTTTTTTGGCATCATTGATGCATTTAACACATATCCATATCTCCCCTTCCTGTATTCCCTTACTAGATTGACGATAACAAACATTAACAAAAGCAAAGAGCCCAAAACCAAACCAAACAAAAACAAAAACCCTGATAATAAGGAAAGGTATGGTTATTTATTTTTTGTACATTCCATCCAGTTGCAAGAGCTGCTTCAAATGCAATTCAGCAAGTGACTAATTCCAATGGGGAATCTTGGCTGTTTTAGCAATTTTCCATGGAATTAGGATTTCTTTTTGTTATTTCCCCATTATAGTAAAAATCTTTGGAAATGTTAAATATGCTGTTGGAATATGTGTTGTTAATTCATTTCCTTTGTTTTCATAGTTTGCTTGTTCCTAAAAAAGCCCTGACAACAAAGCACCATGTATGTGCTGTTTCTCTAGTTTGTGTTAAAACTTACGAACTTGTATATTTAGCACATGTTGTATTTCTATATACAGAATACATTATCATAAAGTTTTTTGAAATGGGTTTGGGAATTGGCTTCTTTTTATGTATTCCGTTATAGCGTCTATTTTTAATTATTTCCCTCTGCACAGCTTCAAGTTAGATTTGAAAGAGAGTCATCCAAATAACAGGGTCATTTACTCACATAAGATTCTCCTTTGCTCCCTCTTCTTCCACACTGAACTGTAATTTTTCTGGGAATGTTTGCTTTGGCCACCTAAGGGGAAAGGATGGAGGAATACAAAAATCTGTGGATCATCTGTCTGAACCAAGTAGAAACTAGCAATATTCTGATCTAAATTTATTGTTATTTCCAATAAGAATATTTGAAAGTCTCTGACTGGAATCACAAAGTATAGTTCTTTTTCTATTGCTGCCCTCCCCCACCATATACTATTTCCAAATTGATTTTATAAATAGAATAGAACACTTAATGACTGGAATTTTTGTTATTGGCAAATATTAAAGTACTATGTTAATCCTTCCCTAATCATGATCAAGCTCTTCTTTCAGATTTAACTTCTTTCATTTAATTTCATTTTAGTTTTATTACCTTTTGGGCTATGTACCTAGAATCCTTCATGTATGCATGGACCATTCCGGCAAATACACATCCATTCATTTCAGTTTGTTAAACTGAAAAAATGGTCTTCTTCATTTTAAAATATATTAAGCTTGAGGCCTGTCTCCATCCTGTAGTGAGTTCATATTCGATCATTAAGTTAACCTGCATTTCTGTTTTTTACGTTCCTCCACCTCCGCTCAGACCAGCCACGGTCAAGGAGGGCAAGGGAGTTGGGTTCAGGAAGTTCAACGCCTTGTAGACTCCAACATGAGGAAAAGACTGTGAGGCACAGGAGGGAGAGACCCAGACATCCACAGGAGAACTTGGGAGGACCGGAAGAGCACTGTTCGTCAGAGAAACCTCCGTCATCTTCTAGCTCGGGTCAAGTGAGGGACGGTCCCCAAGTTAACACTGAGCCTGAAAGAGAACGCTGTGGCCACGAGAGGCTCCGGAGACCTCCCCTCCCCAAGATCAGCGGTGAGGTGCTTCTGAGCACCGAATCGGATGACTGGGAGGCTCGCTCTAGCCATCGAACTCGGACCTGGGAAAAACAGTTCAGACAGCAAGACCAGCTCTCTCCCAAAACCTCACGGAAAGCGGGGCTTCCCTGCAAGGAAGCCGTTTATAGGAGGGGCCATGGGCAAGGTGAGCACAGAGAAAGGAGACGCAGGCCCCGGACTCCTCCCTTCTCAGAGAGTGGGGAGCAGCTCCTGCCCCGTGACACAGGTAATGAGGGCCAGCCTGGCCAGAAGTGCTGCTACTGTGTGTACACATGCAAACAAATGTGTTTGTTAAGCACCGTAGACAACATGGCCAGACTCCGGTTTATGCTTATGGCTTTGAAATAAATCATGGACCAGATATTATAAAAGGTATTTACTTAATCTCAAATCTCAAGAAGGAGACTATCTGTACCTTTTCCCTTCTGCTTTCTAAGAGAATACACACTCATTGCAAGGTTCTTCCAGTCCCACAATTGCAGTGGAGGTACTCGTCCCAGGTACAATTTTTAATCTGCCAAGACCTTACATCATTGGGGGGAAAGTACCAAGGAGGCGACCCTTCTTACTTCCTTCCATTTACTGTTGCTCAGCTAACCTCCGCTTCTGGTTTGGAGAGTGGTTTCTAGGTTGCAGGTTCATGTTGATTCTTTTGGTTCCCCCTATCATTTTATCTCTTCCTGTCATGTTACTCTTTTAAGTTTTTAAAGGACTTGGTGATAAAGAAAATGAAAATCCAGTTCAGCAAGTATCTATATGCCGCAAATCTTGCCTCCGGCTTTATGTTTAGGGGTAGATGCTTGGATCTGAGCCTCAAACAGTTTGTGAGTCAACCCACAAAGGTGGATATGTAAACAATCAATCGCAAATTTGATATACTTTGAACAAAGAGCTCTGGGGCAATAGAGGTGGAAGTGATAAAATTTACCTGGAGTATGTTTTGTAAGTTACTTTATATCAGATTTAGAAAGACATTGGAGTCCAAAAAGTATCAGGGAGGAAGAGTGATTTCATCAACCTCTGTGTTTCTGATTTTGTGACTGCGGCCCGCTAAGTGTGCTCTGAGGGCTGGTTAACCTCTGTGGCTTTTTTAGTATGCTCAAGGGTATTTTAAACAGACTCAGAAAGGGTGGAAATAATATGAAAGAGACTCAGTGACTCACAAACCCTACTACTGGAGTTGTAGGCAAACGTTTTGTTCCTTTTAATTTAATAGCATAAGAGTTTTAAAAACAGTAAGACTAGGCAGTTACTGAAATGGCAGCAACGTAGCTAGCGTCTGTCATCTTGTTTTCAGCTTACTTTGCAGATTTCACCTACAAAGACTTTGTTGGCATTTGATTTTGTGAGCCACCCACCACCCTAGAATAGGTCAGAAGATTACATTAAAATATAATCATGTACTGGTGTCTATTCTTGCTGTTGTAGAAGTTCTTACAGTTGTTAGCATAGGCCACAGTTCTGTTTAACCTAATAATGAAGAAAGCAGCAGGACAACAGAGCGCTAGTTTTAAGAGCGCTGGTTTGTGGGATGATGCGTTGAAAAAGGAACACAGAATAAAACTGCTAAATTCAGTATATGATTGGCTAATTTTCTAAAGAGCAGTAAATCCATACTACCTTTGAGGGTAACATTGCTATTGGGCTATTAGATTGAAACAGCCTATTAATTTTCTGCAGTTTAACTTCCAGCCTCTCAGAGCCATTAAATACCATTCTATGATATTTCCCAAGACTGGCTTCTTACAAAATATGCATGAATAGCGTCAGGATCCATGTGTCATCATATTAGCTTATTCCATAGTTTGAGATAAGTTTATCTTGAATACCAGTACTTTGAGCAGTTTTATTTTATCAAAATTTCTTTAAAGGTAAGCTTTGTTTGTTTATTGAGGGAGGTTGTTTTCTCAAACTGGAGAACGATGAACAGAAAAAGATAAGCAAGAATTTGATTAAAAAGTCATTGTGGAACTGTTGAAAATATGGCTTACCTGTTTTTTGAAAGCTGGTTTCCAAATTATGTTTAGGTTACCAAAATGAAAACCGCCATTTTCTTAATTTCTTTGAATTAACTATATGTAATAACATTTAGAAGCATCTCTATTTTCTGTAATGACAGGCTTACAATGTACTATCTGAAATTCCTTCTTAGGTACTTAGAAAAGCTCTTTCACCTTTGGTATGAAATATGCTGCAGTTAGTCAGCAGTCTTGTCAGTCTAGAAATCTAGTATTCCAGGATGTAGAAATTTTCTACTTAATGAGATCTACAAGTTCCAAACAAAGAGTTCAAATAAACTCTTCTCTCTCCCTCTAAATATTTAACCTAGGGAGAAATTACCTTAAAATTTAACAATATTTATTTTTATTGGGGTATATTTGACATACAAGTTTCAAGTGTATATTTGTATATATTGCAAAATGATCACCAGAATAAGTCTAGTTAACATCATCACCATACTTAATTACAATTTTTTTCTTGTGATAAGAACTTTTAAGATATATTCTCTTAGCAACCTTTAGATGTACACTATAATACAGTCTCCATACTGTACACTATATGCCCATGACTTATTTATTTTATAACTGGAAGTTTGTATTTTATGACTTTCTGTGCCCATTTTGCCTATCCTCCAATCCCTCTGACAATCACAAATCTGTTCTCTGTATCTTTGGGCTCAGGATTTTTTGTTTTGTTGTTTTGTTTTAGATTCCACGTATAAGTGAAATTACATGTTATTTACCGTTCTCTTTATAGTCCAACTCTCACATCCATACATGACTACTGGAAAAACTAAAGCTTTGACCACACACACCTTTGTTGGCAAAGTGATGTCTCTGCTTTTTCATATGCTGTCTAAGTTGATCATAACTTTTCTTCCAGGGACCAAGTGTCTTCGTCTTTTAATTTCATGGCTGAAGTCACCAACTGCAGTGATTTTGGAGCCCCAAGAAAAGAAAGTCTGTCACTGTTCCCATTGTTTCCCCATCTATTTGCCATGAAGTGATGGGACCAGAGGCCATGATCTTAATTTGATCAGATGTTGAGTTTTAAGCCAACATTTTCACTCTCCTTTTTCACTTTAATTGAGAGACTCTTTATTTCTTCTTCACTTTCTGCCATAAGGGTGGTGTCATCTGTATATTTCAGGTTATTGATATATGTCCTGGCAATCTTGATTCCAGCTTGTGCTTCATCCAGTCCAGCATTTCTCATGATGTATTCTGCATATAAGTTAAATAAGCAGGGTGACAAAATACAGCCTTGATGTATTTGGAACCAGTCTGTTTTTCCATGAGAGTTGGACTATAAAGAAAGCTGAGGGTCAAAGAATTGATGCTTTTGAACTGTGGTGTTGGAGAAGACTCTTGAGAGTCTCTTGGACTGCAAGGAGATCCAACCAGTCCATTTTAAAGGAAATCAGTCCTGAATATTGGAAGGATTGATGCTGAAGCTGAAACTCCAATATTTGGTCACCTGATGTGAAGAGCTGACTCATTTGAAAAGACCCTGATGCTGGGAAATATTGAAGGTGGGAGGAGAAGGGGATGACAGAGGATGAGATGGTTGGATGGCATCATCATCTCAATGGACATGAGTTTGAGTAAGCTTCAGGAGTTGGTGATGGACAGGGAAGCATAGTGCAGTCCGTGGGGTTGCAAAGAGTCTGACACGACTGAGCGACTGAACTGAACTGAACCTTTCTCTTTCTTACTTTACTTACCAAGATGCCTTCAGGGTCCCTTCCTGTTTTTGTAAATCAGTCAGTTCAGTTCAGTCGCTCAGTTGTGTCCGACTCTTTGTGACCCCATGAATTGCAGCACACCAGGCCTCCCTGTCCATCACCAACTCCCGGAGTTCACTCAGACTCATGTCCATCGAGTCAGTGATGCCATCCAGCCATCTCATCCTCTGTCGTCCCCTTCTCCTGCCCTCAATCCTTCCCAGCATCAGGGTCTTTTCCAGTGAGTCAACTCTTCGTATGAGGTGGCCAAAGTACTGGAGTTTCAGCTTTATGGCAAGATTTAGTTCTTTTTATGGCTGAATAATATTCCTGTGTGTGTGTGTGTGTGTATGTAAATCTCACATTTTCTTTATCCATTTATCCATCAATGGGCACTTAGGTTGTTTCATGTCTTGGCTATTGTAAATAGTAATACAGTGAACACAGGGTGTACATATCTTTGAGTTTGTATTTTCATTTCCTTCAGATAAATTCCAAAAGTAGAATTACTGGACTGTATGGTGTTCTAATTTAAAAAAAAATTTTTTTTTTGAGAGACTTACACTGTTTTTCATAGTGGCTACACCAATTTACATTCTCACCAACAGTGCACAAGGGTTTTCTTTTCTTCACATCCTTGCCAGCACTTGTTGCTTCTTGTCTTTTTGATAGTAGTTATTTTAAAGGTGTGCCATATGATACCTCATTGTGGTTTTGATTTGCATTTCCCTGATGATACAGTGATGTTCAGCACCTTTTCGTACCTGTTGGCCATCTGTATGTCTCCTTTGAAAAAATGTCTGTTCGGATCCTCTGCCTAC
This sequence comes from Oreotragus oreotragus, assembly GCA_006410675.1. Taxonomy (NCBI): domain Eukaryota; kingdom Metazoa; phylum Chordata; class Mammalia; order Artiodactyla; family Bovidae; genus Oreotragus; species Oreotragus oreotragus. The sequence goes on along the minus strand of SJYX01007295.1, from coordinate 73,491 downwards.
TTTTTAATCAGATTGTGTTTTTGCTATTGAGTTGTATGAGTTATTTATATATTTTGGGTGTTAACCCCTTATCAAATATGTGATTGGTGAATGTTTTCTCCCATGCCTTTTTGTTTTGTTGACAGTTTCTTTTGCTATGAAGAAGTTTTTCAGTTGGATATAGTCCCACCTGCTTTTTTTACTTTTGTTGAATTTGATTTTGGTGTTGAATCCAAAAAATCATCTCTAAGACAAACGTCAAGAAGCTTACTGCCTGTGTTTTCATGTAGGAGTTTTATTGTTTTGGATCTATGTTCAAGTATTTAATCCATTTTGAGTTAATTTTTGTGTATGGTGTAGGTAGATGGTCAAGTTTCATTCTTTTGCATATAGCTGTCTAGGTTGCGTAGCGGTATTTACTGAAGAGACTGTCCTTTCTCCATTGTGTATTCTTATCTTTGCCATAAATTAATTGACCATATATGCATCTGGGTTCTCCGTTTTGCTCCATTGATCTGTGTATCATTCTCTCTCTCTCTCTCTCTCTCTCTTTTTTTTTTTTTTTTTTTTTTTGGCTGCACAACTTGCAGGGTCTTAGTTCCCCAAGCAGGGATTGAACCCACACTCTAAGCAGTGAAAGCTCGGTGTCCTAACCACTGGAACCCCACAGAATTCCTGTGTGTCATTCTCTTTTTAGCTGCCAAGAAGTCATAGACTTAACACTCTTTCAAATCAATTAAGACTCTTCATTTTACCATTGCATTTGAGTGCCTTCCAAAAATCCTTTACTGATATTAAAGCAAAATATTTTCTTAGTTAGTTTTATGATATAGAGTAAGAAGCACAGCCATAGAGAAAGTTTAGTTCTCGAAATCTGAGTGCATTTCCACTGTGTTTCTTTCACCAGATGGCTTACTTGAAGGAACAGGGTGTGATCTCCCCTGTTGTCCTCAACTAGGCTTTGGACTGCTCGTGGAAGTGTCATTTTCCTGTAGATGGGCAGGAAGTGATATTGTTAGTCACTCAGTAGTATCCGACTCTTTGCGACCTCATAGATTGTGGCCCACCAGCCTCCTCTGTCTGTGGAATTCCCCAGGCAAGAATACTGGAGTGGATTGCCATGTGCTTCTCCAGGGGATCTTCCCTACCCAGGGATCGAACCTAAATCTCCTGAGTTGCAGGCAGATTCTTTACCGTCTGAGACACCAGGAGGCTCTGTAGATGGACATATGGTACAGAAATCCATTTTGTCCATTGACTTTTCCCAGTGCTTATCTAATTCTATTTATTTTTCCCTAAAATCTTCCTTTCTAGTTACTACCAAACTAATCATAATTCAAGGAGTCTTATCTACTCTTGGGAGTGAGTATACCACTGTTTCCTGATTGAAACCCAGGAAGAAACCCAGGTTCACTAGTCTTCACTTGTGGTAAGGCACATGAGCCTGTGGCTTTTGCTTTTACCACAGTGCTGGATTTAAAGTTCTATAAGACGCTGTACCAGATAAGTAAACTCTTCATGTGCCCAGAATTTAGTAGTATTTTTTTCCTTTACTTTTTCCTCTTTTATTTAAAGCAAGTGAATCATGAAGTAAGGCATTTTGATAAAAATTATGTTCATGTACAGTTAATTTTATGGACATAATACACTAGTACTTCCAGAAGTGATACACCCAGTCCATCCTAAAGGAGACCAGTCTGGGTGTTCATTGGAAGGACTGATGCTGAGGCTGAAACTCCAGTACTTTGGCCACCTCATACGAAGAGTTGACTCATTGGAAAAGACCCCGATGCTGGGAGGGATTGGGGGCAGGAGGAGAAAGGGATGACAGAGGATGAGATGGCTGGATGGCATCACCGACTCAATGCACATGAGTCTGGGTGAACTCCGAGAGTTGGTGATGGACAGGGAGGCCTGGCGTGCTGTGATTCACGGGGTCACAAAGAGTCGGATATGACTGAGTGACTGAACTGAACTGAACTGAACAAAGGTCAGATCTCACCCACGCTACATGTATTAGAATCTCAGGGGTTTCGGTTAAAAAAGTTCACATGTATTTAAAGTATTCCAAGTGATTCTGATGTATAGACATGATTGAGAACCACTAATATAAAGAAATAGGCAGCTAGGAGTCAATTACTTTTCCTCCCTTCAGTGACACAGTTACTGAAAGTCACTGTTTCAGATGGTTAATCTTGTTCACTGCATAAAACATTTTTATTATTTTTGAATATAATACATTGTTGAATACTTTTGTTGAAAAATTGTAATTTATAAAGGATATCAAGAGGGCAATACACACAATTTTGGAATAACCATTAACATTCACCACTTAAGAGTTATAAAAGGAATATATGCTGCCCTAGTGGCTCAGATAGTAAAGAGTCTGCCTGCAATGATTCTTTATGATTCTTTAGTGTAGGAGACTCGGATTTGATCCCTGGGTCAGGGAAGACCCCCTGGAGAAGGGAATGACAACCTACTACCAGTATTCTTGACTGGAGAATCTCCTGGACAGAGGAGCCTGTTGGGGTCACAAAGAGTTGGACACGACCGAGTAACTAACACACATAACATTTCAAAGTAAAAAGTCAGAGTTCCCTACTAGTCTCCCTGTTCCTTTCTCCTCAGAACAAATGAAACTCTTACGGTCATTGTGCTCTCTGACGTTTCACTTATGTTATATCCTCCTTAAAATTTAACAGCATTAAACTGATCAAAGCACTGAGAGAGATCTAAAGCAAGTGAATTCGGAGGTTATCAGAGCAAAACCCAGGGCACGGCCACTGGTTGGTTAGTAGGCACTGCCACAGAACTCCCAGGTGATGCTGTTCCTGTCCCCTCTGAAGTAAGGTCTGCAAGGCTGAGGCAGAAAAATGCAAGGCCTCTCAGCTCCTGCAGCCTTGACAACGTAGTCTCTTCAGAATTCCAACTAACTTTCTTTTCTCTAAATTCTTTTTATTTCAGGGACTTAATCTTTTTTCACTTCCTGTTTTACAAAACCTTCACTTACAGTTCTTTGTGTGGTTTACTTCTCTTGGAGAAACTGAGAGACATTTTTACCAGGCAGGTTTGGGTGGGTAACTGTGTTTAAATGTGTGGGTTACCTGTATCTCCACTCCCATGCCTAGGGGAAACAGTTATTTCCATCACACCCTACACTGAATTTTAGAGTCGATGCAGTATTGTCACAGTTAAATACTGAAAACAAACTTCTTTTTCTTAAATGTTGCAACTTCTCGTGAAATTACTCAGTAGACTTATTGCACTGACTTTTTTCTAGGAATGAAGCCCAGAGTGATGAAAGAAGCAGTTTCTACTCCGTCACGAGTGACCCATAGAGATCAGGAATGGTATGATGCTGAAATTGCCAGAAAACTTCAAGAAGAAGAAATTTTGGTGAGCAGAATTTAACACAAGATTTTAGGTTAATCAGTTTTTTTTGTGAATTAACTCAACTTTGGCATTTATATAATAGGTGTTTTAGTCCTTTCTGTTGAGAAACTGATACCTTTTTTATGGGTGCAAAAAGCAAAACAACAGGACTAAAGTGTCCAGTTTTATTCACTAAGTAAGCATTCAGTTCATTTCAGTCCAGTTGCTCAGTCATGTCCCACTTTTTGTGACCCCGTAGACTGCAGCACGCCAGGCCTCCCTGTCTATCACCAATTCCCAGAGCTTACTCAAACTCATGTCAGTTGAGTTGGTGATGCCATCCAACAATCTCATCCTCTGTCGTCTCCTTCACCTCCCACCTTCAATCTTTCCCAGCATCAGGGTCTTTTCAAATGAGTCAGTTCTTCACATTAGGTGGCCAGAGTATTGGAGTTTCAGCTTCAATATCAGTCCTTCCAATGAATATTCAGGACTGATTTCCTTTAGGGTGGACTGATTCGATCTCCTTGCAGTCCAAGGGACTCTCAAGAGTATTCTCCAACACGACAGTTCAAAAGCATCAGTTCTTCAGTTCTCAGCGTTCTTTATAACCCAAATTTCACATCCATACGTGACTACTGGAAAGACCATAGCTTTGACTAGACGGACCTTTGCTGGCAAAGGGATGTCTCTGCTTTTTAATATGCTGTCTAGGTTGGTCGTAACGTTCCTTCCAATGAGTAAGCATCTTTTAATTTCATGGCTGCAGTTGCCATCTGCAGTGATTTTGGACCCCCCAAAAATAAAGTCAGCCACAGTTTCCACTCTTTCTCCATCTATTTGCCATGAAGTGATGGACCCAGATGCCATGATCTTCGTTTTCTGACTGTTGAGCTTTAAACCAACTTTTTCACTCCTCTTTCACTTTCATCAAGAGGCTTTTTAGTTCCTCTTCACTTTTCTGCCATAAGGGTAGTATTATTTGCATATCTGAAGTTATTGCTATTTCTCCCAGCAATCTTGATTCCAGCTGTGCTTCCTCCAGCCCAGCATTTCTCATGATGTACTCTGCATAGAAATTAAATAAGCAGGGTGACAATATACAGCCTTGACGTACTCCTTTTCCTATTTGGAACCAGTCTGTTGTTCCATGTCCAGTTCTAACTGTTGCTGCCTGACCTGCATACAGGTTTCTCAAGAGGCAGGTAAGGTGGTCTTCATCTCTTGAAGAATTTTCCACAGTTTATTTTGATCCACACAGTCAAAGGGTTTGGCATAGTCAATAAAGCATAAATAGATGTTTTTCTA
>SJYX01007295.1:52267-67229 GCA_006410675.1 Oreotragus oreotragus | reverse complement strand
TTGTGGCCCTGAAGAAATAAACATTTGTGCTGTTCCTAGCAGGAAGCAGGAAAGCAGCCCCAAGAGCATCTGTACCCACTGGGTGACATAGTCAGGGCCGCAAGCTCTACATGCTATGGCAGCCTCCTAGCTTATGTTGCTTTCAGCTGAAGAATAGAAAGATTATGTCAAAGGCATTTTTAATATATTATCTAATCTCCTGAAACTAAAATTAGCAAGCAACAAATTAATTCAATTATAAAACTACCCCTCAAAAGAAGGCATATTTAACAAGAAGACTTGGAAGATAATAAATGTGCCATGGCAATTTTAGGAAAAAAAAAAAAAGCTATCTGGTATGAATGAGTCCCTTGTATTTGAAGTAAAGACTGTTACAAGATTGTTTAAACTTCCTGGTTGACCAGTTGTCTGTGCCTCAGCTGGAGCCTGTCAATGAGTAACCCATGGGAAAGAGAAAGCATTTCTATAATATGATTGATAGACTGAGGTTAATATTTAACCTTCATTTGTAATCAGAATGTACTGTTTATATTATGGTAGATAGATAATAGTAGATAATAGATAAATGATACGCGAGACTCTGTACTTCTCTCTTAACAAGAATCATAGGAAAGGAACCAAGGTTTTAACAAAGTTAATTTGCTACAGATAACCTTCATCTTAATAGTGGACAGGAGTGAGTGTTAGTAAAGATGATATTAGAGAAATAATGTTGGACAAGAAAGCTTTTGTTAGTCACATTCAAAGGTATCCTTATCTTATTTTTAAAATTTATTTAAATTTAATTGAAAAATAATTGCTTTATAATATTGGCTTGATTTCTGTCATACGTCAACATGAATTAGCCATAAGTATGCAATATGTCCCCTCCCTCTTGAACCTCCCTCCCACCTCCCACAAAATGTATATTAAATAATAGTTGCTTTACAACGTCATGTTAGCTTCTGTTGTCCAGCAAAGTGAATCAGCTGTACATATATATATATCCCCTCTTTTTTGGATTTCCTTCCCATTTAGCTCACCACAGAGCCTGTCTCTTATACACATCTTCTTCATCTCTTGAAGAATTTTCCACAGTTTATTTTGATCCACACAGTCAAAGGGTTTGGCATAGTCAATAAAGCATAAATAGATGTTTTTCTAGAACTCTCTTGCTTTTTTGATGATCCACCGGATGTTGGCAATTTAATCTCTGGTTCCTCTGCCTTTGCTAAAACCAGCTTGAACATCTGGAAGTTCATGATTCATGTATTGCTAAAGACTGGCTTGGAAAATTTTGAGCATTAATTTGCTAGCATATGAGATGAGTGCAATTGTACGGTAGTTTGAGCATTCTTTGGCATTGCCTTTCTTTGGGATTGGAATGAAAACTGACCTTCTTCAGTCCTGTGGCCACTGCTAAGTTTTCCAAATTTGCTGGCATATTGAATGTAGCACTTTCACAGCATCATCTTTTAGGATTTGAAATAGCTTACCTAGAATTCTGTCACCTCCACTAGCTTTGTTCGTAGTGATGCTTCCTAAGGCCCACTTGACTTCACATTCCAGAATGTCTGGCCTTAGGTGAGTAATCACTCCATTGTGATTATCTGGGTCATGTAGATCTTTTTTTGTACAGTTCTTCTTTGTGTTCTTGTCTCCTCTTCTTAATATCTTCTGCTTCTGTTAGGTCCATACCATTTCTGTCCTTTATTGAGCCCATCTTTGCATGAAGTGTTCCCTTGGCATCTCTAATTTTCTTGAAGAGATCTCTAGTCTTTCCCATTCTATTGTTTTCCTCTGTAACTTTACACTGATCATTGATGAAGGCTTTCTTATCTCTCCTTGCTATTCTTTGGAACTCTGGATTCAAATGGGTATATCTTTCCTTTTCTTCTTTGCCTTTCACTTCCCTTCTTTTCATAGCTATTTGTAAGGCCTCCTCAGACAGCCATTTTGCTTGTTTGCATTTCTTTTTCTTGGGGATGGTCTTGATCCCTGTCTCCTGTACAATGTCACGAACTTCCATCCATAGTTTATCAGGCACTCTGTCTATCAAATCTTTCAGAGATGGCAATGGCAACCCACTCCAGTACTCTTGCCTGGAAAATCCCATGGATAGATGAACCTGGTAGGGCTGCAGTCCATGGGGTTACTAAGAGTTGGACACGACTGAGTGACTTCACTTTCACTTTTCACATTCATGCATTGGAAAAGGAAATGGCAACCCACGCTAGTGTTCTTACCTGGAGAAGTCCAGGGACGGCGGAGCCTGGTGGGCTGTCCTCTATAGGGTTGCACAGAGTCGGACATGACTGAAGTGACTTAGCCGAAGCATCTATCAGATCTAGTCCCTTAAATCTATTTCTCACTTCCACTGTATAATCATAAGGGGTTTGATTTAGGTCTTAGCTGAATGGCCTAGTGGTTTTCCCCACGTTCTTCAATTTAAGTCAGAATTTGGCAATAAGGAGTTCATGATCTGAGTCACATTCAGCTCCTGGTCTTGTTTTTGCTGAATGTATAGAGCTTCTCCATCTTTGGCTGCAAAGAATATAATCAATCATCAGGGTCTTTTCAAATGAGTCAGCTCTTTGCATCAGATGGCCAAAGTACTGGAGTTTCAGCTTCAACATCAGTCCTTCCAGTGAATATTCAGGACTGATTTTCTTTAGGGTGGAATGGTTGGATCTCCTTGCCATCCAGAGGACTCCCAAGAGTCTTCTCCAATACCGTAGTTCAAAAGCATCAATTGTTCCGTGCTCAGCTTTCTTTATAGACCAACTCTTATATCCATACATGACTCCTGGAAAAACCATAGCCTTGACTAGATGGACCTTTGTTGGCAGAGTAATGTCTCTGTTTTTTAATATGCTGTCTAGGTTGGTCATGTTGTCTAGACTAGAGATCTCTTCAAGAAAATTAGAGATACCAAGGGAACATTTCATGCAAAGATGGGCTCGATAAAGGACAGAAATGGTAGGGACCTAACAGAAGCAGAAGATATTAAGAAGAGGTGGCAAGAATACACAGAACTGTACAAAAAAGATCTTCACGACCCAGATAATCATGATGGTGTGATCACTCACCTAGAGCCAGACATCCTGGAATGTGAAGTCAAGTGGGCCTTAGAAAGCATCACTACAAACAGAGCTAGTGGAGGTGATGGAATTCCAGTGGAGCTGTTTCAAATCCTGAAAGATGATGCTGTGAAAGTGTTGCATTCAATATGCCAGCAAATTTGGAAAACTTAGCAGTGGCCACAGGACTGGAAAAGGTCAGTTTTCATTCCAATCCCAAAGAAAGCAATGCCAAAGAATGTTGAAACTACCACACAATTGCACTCATCTCACATGCTTAAAATTCTCCAAGCCAGGCTTCAGCAGTATGTGAACCGTGAACTTCCAGATGTTCAAGCTGGTTTTAGAAAAGGCAGAGGAACCAGAGATTAAATTGCCAACATCCGGTGGATCATCAAAAAAGCAAGAGAGTTCCAGAAAAACGTCTATATCTGCCTTATTGACTATGCCAAACCCTTTGACTGTGTGGATCGCAATAAACTGTGGAAAATTCTGAAAGAGATGGAAATACCAGACCACCTGACCTGCCTCTTGAGAGATCTGTATGCAGGTCAGGCAGCAACATTTAGAACTGGACATGGAACAACAGACTGGTTCCAAATAGGAAAAGGGTTACATCAAGGCTGTATATTGTCACCCTGATTATTTAACTTCTATGCAGAGTACATCATGAGAAACGCTGGGCTGGAAGAAGCACAAGCTGGAATCAAGATTGCTGGGAGAAATATCAATAACTTCAGATATGCAGATGATACCACCCTTATGGCAGCAAGTGAGGAGGAGCTAAAAAGCCTCTTGATGAAAGTGAAAGAGGAGAGTGAAAAAGTTAGCTTAAAGCTCAACATTCAGAAAACGAAGATCATGGCATCTGGGCCCATCACTTCATGGCAAATAGATGGGGAAACAGTGGAAACTGTGGCTGACTTTATTTTTGGGGGGTCCAAAATCACTGCAGATGGCGACTGCAGCCATGAAATTAAAAGATGCTTACTCCTTGGAAGAAAAGTTATGACCAATCTAGATAGCATATTGAAAAGCAGAGACATTACTTTGCCAAAAAAGGCCCATTTAGTCAAGGCTATGGTTTTTCCAGTGGTCATGTATGGATGCGAGAGTTGGACTGTGAAGAAAGCTGAGCGCCAAAGAATTGATGCTTTTGAACTGTGGTGGTATAGAAGATTCTTGAGAGTCCCTTGGACTGCAAGGAGATCCAACTGGTCTATTCTAAAGGAGATCAGCCCTAGGTGTTCTTTGGAAGGAATGATGCTGAAGCTGAAACTCCAGTACTTTGGCCACCTCATGCGAAAAGTTGACTCTTTGGAAAAGACTGATGCTGGGAGGGATTGTGGGCAGGAGGGAAAGGGGATGACAGAGGATGAGATGGCTGGATGGCATTACTGACTCGATGGACGTGAGTCTGAGTGAACTCCGAGAGTTGGTGATGGACAGGGAGGCCTGGCGTGCTGCAATTCATGGGGTTGAAAAGAGTTGGAAACCACTGAGCGACTGAACTGAACTGAACTGAGGTTGGTCATAACTTTTCTTCCAACGAGTAAACGTCTTTTAATTTCATGGCTGCAGTTACCATCTATAGTGATTTTGGAGCCCCTCAAAATAAAGTCTGCCACTGTTTCCACTGTTTCTCCATCTATTTGCCATGAAGTGATGGGACCGGATGCCGTGGTCTTTGTTTTCTGAATGTTGAGCTTTAAGCCAACTTTTTCACTTTCCTCTTTATTATGCACTGTGTAATTTGGTAAAAATACACCCTTTTTCTGTCTAATGATTGCTGTGGGCAATATCAGTATCCTCAGATATGCGATGAACTGAACTGAAAGACCTGTCCCACCAGATTGTCTCGAGCACAGCGTGCCTTACTCTACCCTGAACTCCCTCAGGTTATGTTGAAGGTCAGCAGCTGCCACAGCGCAGGGTTTAGTCTTTACAGAGGCAGATGGCGCATGCCCTATTTGTTCAGTTGTTGGCAAGAATTTTGGAATGTTCCAGCTTATAGTTGACAATATATATATTTGTATAATGGAATACTGTTAAGTCATGAAAATGAGGAAATCCTTCTGTGGAACAGACTCTGACTGAACTGAACTGGCTAATGAAAGTATACAAACTGATTGTCATCTTCAGGAATGTTGATCACAATTAGTTTCAAATACAGTTTTTTTTTTTTTTAATGTAAACTTTTTTTTTTTTACCCCAATGGCCAACTTAGATTCCACTTAAATTATACTTTTTTAAATTTTCTGTACCATAGGCTACCCAGGTGGACATGAGAGCAGCTCAAGTTGCTCAGGATGAGGTGCGTTCATGTTAATTTGTTTAGCCATTATTCTTTGGAAATATCCCAGTAATTTTCTACTTACAGCTTTGCAATTTTTGTTTAGGAAATTGCTAGACTTCTAATGGCTGAAGAAAAGAAAGCTTACAAGAAAGCCAGGGAGCGGGAGAAATCATCTTTGGACAAAAGAAAGCATGACCCTGAGTGGAAGGTAGAGTCTGTTTGTCTTTAAAGAGAAATACAGGTAAAACTATAATGGGGAGTCCTCTTTTAGGGTAAGCTCACAGATACATTTAGGGCATATAATTATCTGTCTCTCGTATGTGAATCTGACTTATAAGAGTTGTTTCACCAGGAAAAATCATATTGAATTCTTGAAAGTAACTGTAAAGAAGTTACTAATAAGTTTGAAAAACTCATTTCCTTCATTTTAAGAGCTACTGAGAGGTAGGTGCCTATGGCCACAAGCAGACATAGTTTTTGACTCTGCTTGCCTTCCAGGAAAATGCAGTGTTTCCCACATGCTCTTAGATTTCAGCAGAGGCCTTTCCCTCTTCTTTGGACTTCTCTGTTCGCTTATATTGTCCTTCCCTCTTGGTCCTATGCCAGCTGTCTCCCTTGCCTCTGGCATCACTTGATCCATGGCAGATGGACAGCCATTCTTATCACCAGCCATCATTGCTTATGGAACTATCTAGCATGAGCTTCAGTTGTTACCACCTTCTCATTAATCAGAAACAGTAGAGACAAAATAGACAGCGACTGCTGTTCATTCTGACATAGTCTAGTTATTGTATGTGGTGACTGCAAGTTTAATTGAACAGATCTTACTCATTGGTTTCTGTGTGCAAAGCACCACTCTGGACTTACAGGGAGAGACAAAGATAGATTTTCCTCAGAATAATGTATAATGTTGGGAAGAAGACAAACTATAGACAGCTAACAAATGTGAGGTCAAGCTGGCTGAAAAATGCATAATGGAAAAACAAAAGGAGCTGGAGTGATGATTTATACTGTAAAGGCTTTTAGGGAGGCAGTCTGTACAGGGCTGGAAGGATGCAACCAGGTGTGTATCCATGATATGGTTGAGGTTGCACTCTTCTCCTCCCCGCTTCCCTCCCTCTCTCAAACAAAATCTTCCCTTGGGTACTGGTCCTATCACAGTCTCAGCATATGTTTTGAGAAAAACGAGAAAGTATTATAATAATATTTCTCTACTGTTTCCTGTGGCTCAGTTGTGAATCTAAAAGCAAATGAAAATATTTCCATGTTATCTATTTGCCCTGTTCATAATTCAGGATTTCTCCAAACAGACATATGTCATTTTCATAGAAGGCTTCCCAAATGCTCTTGTTACTTAAATTAAGCTGCAAGTAATTGCCCAAGAGTTCCTCAAGTTCTTTGTTAACTCAGCTATGCTGGAAGTAGGTATTTTTAAAGATTACACATCAGGAAGGGAAGAGGAAGAAGGTCACATTTCTAGCAAGCATCAGGACTTCTGATATTTTTAGATTCTGTCAGTGGGGCTGGAGTTGTTTCTCTCCAGAAAAGTTGGCATGAATATGCCTTATTTCTGGGCCTGAAAAATTATCATCCCTAAGTCAGATGTTAAGAAACAAGTTTAATACCATGAAGCTGGATTCCATAGACTCTGGGAGTCCTCCAGTTCTGTTACTGAACCAAACTTGGATCTGCTCGCTCTTGCACAGTAAAGCAAATCTACCGATACACCAGGTTGTGGTAAAGGAAAGTAGCATTTATTGTAAGGCTCCATACATGCAGTCAGGGACAGCTAGTACTCAAAAGGCCCAAACTCCATGGTGGGTTTCAGGAAAGCATTTTTAGAAGATCTGGAGACTATATGCTTGTGGTCATCAGGTGGTTCACGTCTTCCATCTGATGGAGGTTTTCACATCTGTAAAACCACTCAGGAAGTGAGCACCATTTATTTTTATCTAAGTACTTCATAGAAGAGCTGAAGCAGAGGATATGGGGGAGGGGGAGGCCTGAGAGATTCGTGCTACAGTTCTTGTCAGCTGCATGTAGCTGCCTTGTTAGTAGTGGGTGACCAAGCGCACCTCTGTGGTAGAGCCTGTTTGTGAGGGTTTAGTCCACTCATCTGGTTGTACTGACAACCTGCAACACTCATTCATAACTATAATTTTTAGTCTCTAAGTGACTCTTTAAAAGTATTGTATGTTGCTAAGCTAGGTGTAAGTAACCTAAAATTACGAAAGGAGAGTTTGATGTTATTTAGATAATCTATAAATCTAATCTTTCTCTGTTTGCTGTTTTCTGGGTTTGTGTGTGTGTGTCTTTTTTCTTTCCCCCTTAGCCCAAAACAGCTAAATCAGCACACTCAAAGTCAAAAGAGAGTGATGAACCTCACCGTTCTAAGAATGACAGACCAGCACGGTAAGATGACACCTGAAAAGGGAAGTGAGGATCTTGACTTGGGGTGAGCAAGAGATATTGGCTGCCTGAAAAGAGTGTTTGTTCCTTAGAGAGGAGATCCAGAAATCTGCAGTTGTGAGGTGGTATCAAGTCTTGGAGGATTATTTTCAAGCTTTGTTTTCTGTTTTAAATTGTTTTGAACAAGTCAAGTCAGGAAGATGGGGAATTTTACAGAAGCTGAGGTAAGGAGAGATGCACTTTTTTGTTAGGACCAATTCTTATCTTTGGAGTCACTGAATTGACTGCCCTCAACTAAGAAGGGATGGGATTAACCATTTTCGTAAGTAAAATCTCAGGTTTTAAATATTTACTGAGTTCCATGGTCACATGGGTGTGTGCATGACATTCACACATGTCTAAATTCATTTCGGTGTGAGTCTCAGTGTCCTAGGCAAATACTCATTTCAGCCATTGCAGACTGTTCTTCATCCCACTACAACAGGTAGCTGCGGCTACAGGATGTGTATACTTTCTAACTTCTCTCAGGCAGTCTGGGGTCATGGTTATGGAGCAACTGCTACTTTTCCACGGCAAATTGTCAACATTTAAGTCTTTGGGAAGCAACCTTTATTTTTTCTTTATTGCTTTCTGTTGCTTTTGAAGGAAAAACTGATTGGAAGAGGAAGAGAGAATGTTAAATAGAAAAAGAAAAAAATCACACTAAATCTAACATTTGAAAACTCTAAATTATTGAAACTTTGTACAGTATTTTGGTCCTGATTATTAATGATATATTTACTAATTATTAAAACATAAGCTTTATGACATTGAAAAATATACACTCTTGTTATCACTCATTGCTCACGCTTAAACTACTAGACTTATTTCCTTAAATAGAATGTATTTAGTGTTCCTGAAAAGCCATACTCTTATTTTTAAACCCATGGGCTTTCAGAAGATAAATATCTTTCAGAAAATTATATCAGATTGTAAAACTTTTAGGGCACAGTAGTGTATTTTGTCTTAATTGTGTACAATTGGTTCTTATAGCTTTTAGTTACGCACATGCCAAATGTATTTTAAAGCAAATTTTAGATTTAGTTCAGCTTTATTTATATCCCTGCACAGCATCCAAATAAAATAAGAAGAACTAGTCTGTTCTCAGTAGGTAAATAGGTAGGAGTTGCTTATTATGCCTTTTTTTCTTTTTTTTTTTTAAATAAAGGGAATGAAAATCATCTTTTAGAGTTATTTTGTAGCCTTTGAAGTCCTTGGACTTTTTAGAACATCAGTATTTTTGACAGCATGTGATAGAACAGTCTGAAATGTCTATTTAAAGGATTTATTAAAGTTGAAAACAACTTTCTGAAATGTAATGGGTTCTCTTAAATATATTTGATATATTGAAAGAATAGAATAATCAAATGATCCTTTGTTAAAACTGGCCATTGTAAATGAATGAAAAATGGCCTATGACTAATAAAACTGAAGTCATTTTTTGACTTAAGAGGAATATTTGTCTTTAACTATTAAAATAAAAAATTATTCTTTAATCAAAAAATAAAATACTAAAAAAAAATCTTTCTTTGCAGAAAAACTCTGTAAATGGCAAAACAAAATGAATAAGACTTATGAAACCTGTATTTTCATAGTTAAAACTTATAGTTTATGATCTTATTATAGATAACGTGTACAGTTAATGTTAGAAGGTATGCTTTGTTAAGGTTAGATTCTGTGGTTTCCTCTTTCGGATTTAATCATGGTGGAAGATGAGTTAACCATTTGTTCAAAAAGAGATGGTTTCAAGGATTGAGAACCTTAGAGCTTGCTAGTTCAAGATGTTTACTTCAGTTTAGTACTAATAATGGTACAGGGGAAACAGAGAGCTTATAGCAATCATGGTTAAAAGTCGTTTTCACTGTCCATTAAAGATTTCTACTCTAAAAAACAGAAAACTAGTTGGCAATCTGATTTAATTCCAATTCTTTGTAATTGGAAAAAGTTTTAACCTAAGTTCTAAACTTTTATATTAATAATGGTACTTGGTATTTTGTTTTTGTATTTTCTCTTAGAAAAACTTAAGGATTTTATAAATATCATTTGGTTCCTACAGTGTTCTTATGAATATGAAATATATTTTTCTCCACTTATTCATTTATCCAGTATTTATTGAGCTCCATAATAATTGCCCAGACCCAGAGTAAGTGGCTGTCAACAAAAATTTTCTTGCTTTTTTGAAATTTATAATCTAAACAGACAGTTATGCAACTAACTACTATGATTGTGTTAAATGCTAAGGGTGAAAAATGCAGGTTGTTAGAAGAACATAAGGAGACATTTAACCTGGTCTGGGTGTCTGGGAAGGCTTCTTGAAGAAATGAATTTTGAGTGAATTCTGAAGTATATTTGGTTTTATCACTAGCTTAAAGATATAAATCATTTCATAAGAACAGTTGGAAACAGGTAATCCTAATACATCAGAAACTATAAAACAAACTATTAGTTAGCAAGATTTTTCCAACTTTGGATTTAAATACCCCGAACTGAAATAACTGTCTCCAGTGCAACAAATAATTTGGTAGGTCCCCTGGAAGCATTAAACCAAGATTTGTTCTCCACATGAGGAAGAAATTAATAAAACAGCATACCAGATAACTGAGGGTATCCTAGACTGATCTGTTTATCCTCATGGGGGCTATCCTAGAGGATTTGTTGACATCCTAAACTTTGTTCAACACTTCAGCATCCCTTTCCTTGGTGATGAGTTTTTCTGACAGTACCAGTTGGCTTGTGTTTCTCCAGTATTTGGTCATCTAATGAGGATAATAAAAAGAGTAAAATAGAGACCCTGCCACCCTGATTACAAATCCTGTTTTCTTGAGTGTAAGTTACTTCTTTAGTTAACATTTTTAATTCTGGAGTCAGGTTGCTTTGTCTCAATTTTACCTGCCAAGACTTATGTTACTTTTTAAAGGTGAATGTTCTAAATGTCTGTGAATAATGAAAGGAAAACACCTATTTAATGTCTAATATTTATAAACAAATGATACCATGCTCTTAACACAATTTGAGCACACCTTTGGGAAACACCAAAAAAATGAGAGATTTTGTTTTACAGCTTTATCAATGCCAAGTGTCTGCAAAAATCTGTTATATAATTAAAATAATAAAAGTTTGGAGTGTTAAAAATTTTCCAAAATTTTTTTACAGTTGTCTTGTTTTGACATGAAGTTGCACGTGTATTAAAACTGTTCTTTCCTTCTCTAAGCTTTACTCTGCCACCTAGTGGTATAACGACCTTTGCTCTAAATTTCCTGTGTTGACCAGTGTCCCATCTCTCTCCCCTCTTAGCTGCTGCCTTCTCTCCCTTAATTACTTTCTCCCCTCATTTGTCTTTTCTTTCTCTTTTTCTTGATGAAACCTGTGAAAACAAAATATATTTCTCATTAATGGCAGTGATCATATCTATTAATCTTTGTTTATCTGTCCCTTAGCACAGTGAATGAATGTGAATGTATTAGTCGCTCAGTTATGTCCGACTCTGCGATCTCATGGACTGTAGCCCGTTAGGCTCCTCTGACCATGAGATTCTCCAGGCAAGAATACTGGAGTGTGTTTCCATTTCCTTCTCCAGGGGATCTTCCTGACCCAGGGATTGAACCCAGGTACTTCCCTGGTGGCTCAGAGATTAAAGCGTCTGCCTGCAATACGGGAGACCTGGGTTCGATCCCTAGGTTAGGAAGATCCCCTGGAGAAGGAAATGGTAACCCATTCCAGTACTCTTGCCTGAAAAATTTCATGGACAGAGGAGCCTTGTAGGCTGCAGTCCATGAGGTCCCAAAGAGTCGGACACGACTGAGCGACTTCAATCAATCAATCACTACCGCATTGCAGGCAGATACTTTACTGTCTGAGCCACCTGGGAAGCCCACCAGTGCCTCACACTTGTTAGATGTTCAGAAGATACTTGTTTTTATTGAACTATGTGCATCAAAACAAACAAGTTAAATAATTTATCCAAGGTTATACAACTGGCTAGGAACGACCATGAGTATTCTGAAATATTCCAGCTTTGTATCTCCACTGAAACTATGTTTTCTAAGTGATCCAATGAGGAGTGGAATTATAGTCATCGCTACGTAGAGTGTCTCTTTAAATCTTGACTTTTCTTAGGCCACCACCACCTGCCATGACAGATGCTGAGGGTTTGGATTACACTCCTGGAAACCAGCATAATTCCACACGTCACTACTCAAAGTCAGAGTCTTCTCATAAAGGTAAGACAAATGTATATGGTCAGCTGTAAGATCTTTTTTAATAATCGCCATGCTATAGTGGAAAAGCCAGGTGCTATATTATAGATCACTAGAGTGGAAAAATAAGTTAGTCTTCTTCTGAGCAGATCATTATATTATTCTTCATTTATTAGAGGGCTTCCCTGATAGTTCAGTTGGTGAAGAATCTGCCTGTAATATGGGAGATCACAGTTCAGTTCCTGGGTTGGGAAAATCCACTGGAGAAGATCAGTATGTTCAGTTCAGTTCAGTCGCTCAGTCGTGTCCGACTCTTTGTGACCCCATGAACCGCAGCTTGCCAGGCCTCCCGGTCCATCATCAGCTCCCGGAGTCCACCCAAACCCATGTCCATTGTGTCGGTGATGCCATCCAGCCATCTCATCCTCTGTCGCCCCCTTCTCTTCCTGCCTTCAATCTTTCCCAGCATCAGGGTCTTTTCAAATGAGTCAGCTCTCTGCATCAGGTGGCCAAAGTATTGGAGTTTCAGCTTCAACATCAGTCCTTCCAGTGAACACCCAGGACTGATCTCCTTGCAGTCCAAGGGACTCTCAAGAGTCTTCTCCAATACCACAGTTCAAAAGCATCAATTCTTCGGTGCTCAGCTTTCTTTATAGTCCAACTCTCACATCCATACATGACCACTGGAAAAACAATAGCCTTGACTAGACGGACCTTTGTTGGCAAAGTAATGTCTCTGCTTTTTAATGTGCTGTCTAGGTTGGTCATAACTTTTCTTCTTCATTTCTTAAAAAACAAAAAATGATTTAAAAACAGAAAGCAGACACCTTAAATTGAATGGAAGATTTTCTGTGTGCACTTAGTTGAGCTTTGAACAACACAGTTCTGAACTGCTCCAGTATCCATTTATACATGGATTTCTTTTTTTTTTCTTCCTGTAGTGAATACTGTAGTACTACACCATCCATGTTGGTTGAGGGCCTCTGTAAATTGTACGTGGATTTTCACCTATGCAAAGGGTCAGTGCCTCTAACTCCCCCTGCATGGTTCAGAGGTCAACAGTATTTATTTGCATTTTCTCCAGGGAGAGGTCATAGCTTTTATCAGATTCTTAATGGATGGCTATGTCCCCCATGTAGATCTGTTGGACTTTTACTGTCCTGGCTATTGTTTCCCATCTGCCCATGACTCTCTCTTAATTAAAGTACACAGATACACATACACATCCCAGAAACACATCACACAGAAGAAAAATGGGGTAAAGAAAACGAGGAAAGAACATGAGATCTAAATTGGACCAGATCTTTAAAATGAAAGGAATAATCAGGTCTGTCTCCTTTACCAACGATAGGCGTTGACTTAATGTGTAGTTTTATGACAGTCATAAAACGAGATAATGAAAATGGAGTTTCTCATATTAATTTGCTCATGTAAAAGTATAGGTGAGTTTAAAGGTGTCAGCATTACATTGCCATACATTTTATACATAATACTAAACCAACACATTGATTCTGAATATAAGTACAGTTTCCCTAGGTACCTTGGTTCCAGATTGGTTCCAGAATTCCCGAAGATTTCAAAATCCCTGGATTCTTAAGCCCCTTATATAAAATGTCATAGTATTTGCATATGACCTACGTACACCCTCCCCTAAACTTGAAGTCATCTCTAGATTACTTATATTAATAATGTATAATACAGTGTAAATGCTCTGTAAATACTTCAAACATACGTCAAACTCCGGGGAAGGCAACGGCACCCCACCCCAGTACTCTTGCCTGGAAAATCCAATGGACGGAATAGCCTGGTGGGCTGCAGTCCATGGGGTCGCTAACAGTCGGACAGACTGAGCGACTTCACTTTCACTTTTCTCTTTCATGCATTGGAGAAGGAAATGGCAACCCACTCCAGTATTCTTGCCTGGAGAATCCCAGGGATGGGGGAGCCTGGTGGGCTGCCGTCTATGGGGTCACACAGAGTCAGATGTGTATAAGAGACAGACCACTGAAGNTGGGGTCGCTAACAGTCGGACAGACTGAGCGACTTCACTTTCACTTTTCTCTTTCATGCATTGGAGAAGGAAATGGCAACCCACTCCAGTATTCTTGCCTGGAGAATCCCAGGGATGGGGGAGCCTGGTGGGCTGCCATCTATGGGGTCACACAGAGTCGGACACGACTGAAGTGACTTAGCAGTAGCATGTCAAATTCAAAACTTGAACTTTCTGGGATTTTTTTTCTGAATATTTTCAATCCGTGCTGGATGGAGAACCCACAGATATGGAAAGCCAATTTGTATGCGTACAACCAAGAACAAACAAAACATGTGAACCATTTGAAATGCATAGAAATATAGATAACATTGTTTTATTTGAACAGGGAGAAAAACAGTGTCTCAGAGATTTTTTCCTTAATCATTCTTCTTCCTTTTTCCTTCTCTCCTCAGGTTTCCTTTATAAACCGTAATAAACCTAGGAATCTGCCTTGAAAACGGACTTACTGTAGCAAAATTACTGGATGATACAGAACACATTCCACGCTTATTTTTTTCTTCCTCTATTTTGTATTCCTGAGATTTATCCTCAAGTGTTTTTTGGACCATGAATATTTTTCATTCATTTGAAATATTTTGGTTATTCCTGATCACTTGGGCAGTACAAGAAAATCTAGCTTCTGAATATTGGCCATCTCTATGGAGCATATGCTTCCTGGGGTATAGTATCTAAGAGCTCTATAAAATGCCATTTTCATTAGGTATGGAATATTGACATTTAATGAATAGGCTTTACTTAGCAGTTAGGATTTTGTGGAGGTAATGATCGAAGTAAAACATAATGTTTGGATCCAATGCAGAATAAAAGAATATAAGAAATAGCTTTTTTGGTTCATTAGTGTATGATATATTAAAAGATAAGAGACTTTTGCTTTTTTTTTTTTTTTTTTTTTTTTTTTTTTTGAGACATA
>SJYX01007295.1:9184-47809 GCA_006410675.1 Oreotragus oreotragus | reverse complement strand
GTTATGACCAACCTGGATAGTATATTCAAAAGCAGAGACATTACTTTGCCGACTAAGGTCCGCCTAGTCAAGGCTATGGTTTTTCCTGTGGTCATGTATGGATGTGAAAGTTGGACTGTGAAGAAAGCTGAGCGCCGAAGAATCGATGCTTTTGAACTGTGGTGTTGGAGAAGACTCTTGAGAGTCCCTTGGACTGCAAGGAGATCCAACCAGTCCATTCTGAAGGAGATCAACCCTGGGATTTCTTTGGAAGGAATGATGCTAAAGCTGAAACTCCAGTAGTTTGGCCACCTCATGCGAAGAGTTGACTCACTGGAAAAGACTGATGCTGGGAGGGATTGGGGGCGGGAGGAGAAGGGGACGACCGAGGATGAGATGGCTGGATGGCATCACGGACTCGATGGAGGTGAGTCTGAGTGAACTCCGGGAGATGGTGATGGATAGGGAGGCCTGGCGTGCTGTGATTCATGGGGTCGCAAAGAGTTGGACACGACTGAGCAACTGAACTGAACTGAACTGAAGTAAACATAAAAAATTTTTAACCTTGCTACAGAAAGTTTTAAATGCTGAAATAAGCTGAATAACATTTGATTCAAAATTTTAATAATTGATTCAATTAGGTTCTCTTAAAATACAAGTATATTCATCCAGTAATAGTTAACATGTATTTAATACTTATTACGAGCCAAATACTCATGATGATTAAACATTTAAGCAACCCAATGAAAAGTAAAATCATTATCTCCCTTATACAGATTTTTTTTTTAATGCAATCATCTAAAGTAAACTGCCCAGGACTTCCCTGGTGGTCAAGTCGTTAAGAGACACCACTGAAGGAGGCACGGGTTTGACCCCTGGTCAGGGAACTAAGATCCCACAAACCACAGACAAAAAAACCTAAAAAGTAAGCTGCCAAGACCACAGTGAGAAAATGGGAGAGGTCAGGATCTGAATGTAACTACTATATGTTATTAAGTATTAAACAATAATATAGCACAACTCTTAATTTAAAAAAGACCACACCATTCAATAAAAAAATAACCAAATCAGTATGTGAAATATACAAGTATCAAAAGGAAGAAATATCAAGCCCAAAGTGCCAGGCTAAGATGATATGTAACACAAATGGAACTGACTTGTAGTTAACATCTATCTGTCAGAAGCAAGGAAGGATCTTCATCAACATAACAATTTTCAGAAGAATGTGGTGTAAATCCACTGAACTTAGGGAATGCAAAGGCTTTAAGCACGAGTTTCTTGGATCTTTTCTATATTTCAGCATACCTAAAACAAGACGACAATTTCTGGGGCTTAAGACAGAAAGCAATGGCACCCCACCCCAGTACTCTTGCCTGGAAAATCCAATGGACAGAGTGGCCTGGTGGGCTGCAGTCCATGGGGTCGCTAACAGTCGGACAGACTGAGCGACTTCACTTTCACTTTTCTCTTTCATGCATTGGAGAAGGAAATGGCAACCCACTCCAGTATTCTTGCCTGGAGAATCCCAGGGATGGGGGAGCCTGGTGGGCTGCCGTCTATGGGGTCACACAGAGTCGGACACAACTGAAGTGACTTAGCAGCAGCAGCAAGACAGAATTGAATCCCGTGCCCTCTGGTGGCCGTGAGGTGTCCCCTCATGTCTCCTCCCAGGGTAATTGTGAGGAGAGAAGACTTCTCTTGCTGCACAGTTCTCATCTCCTCATTTCTCCTGACAGTGTAACTATGGGGAGAGAAGACTTCTCTTAATGCACAGTTCTCTGCAGTAATCCACGCTTCAAAACAGAGTAATTACTCAGCCATAACAGTTCTTTCCAAATCCTAGACTATAAATGTGGTCACTTCTATACACCAGAGAGAATATGCTTCAACTACCACTCACTGAGCCCTATAAAGAAAAGACAATCTAATTCAAGTTGGTCACTTTTACCTTATCCAAATAAAATCTATTCCCTTCAGCCACTTTTCTATACTAAATCAATTCTAATTATCTATTTAACACCAAGTAAATAACTTCACTTTTCTGGGCTTCAATTTTTCCTAAAATAAATGGTATTTATTTTGCAGTTTTTCTTAGAATTTAAAAAGATAACTGAATGTGAAAATCAATTAACACATTGTTAACTCCTAACAATCACCAGGCAGTTTTGTCTGTACCTCAAGATTTTGGTTCAGTTTTTAATTCATTTTTAGGCTTCCTTGTGATACTGCTTCACTGTTATGGACCACATGCTTGCGTCCCCCTTCAAATTCATGAGATGGTATAAGGAGGCGATTAAGTCAGGAAGGTGGGGCCCTCATGAGTGAGATGAGTGACTGTTTTATAAAAGACAACAGAAAGCTCCCTCTCCCAACACATGAGGACACAGCACAAAGAGAGAAGCCTGTCTGTGAACAGGAAGCAAGCCCTCACCAGCACCTGGTCTGCAGAAGCCCCAACCGTGGACTTTCCAGCCTCCAGAACTCTGATTCATGAAGGTCTATTGCCTCTGGTACTTCTGTTATAGCAGCCCAAGTGGACTGAGACAATCGTCATAAAGTATAAATGCTTTCACAGCTTTACTTGGTCTTTAATTCCATGAAAATCAATTAACTTGATGTTCTCATGAAAAAAAGAAAAGGTAGTTAAAAAATAAAATGTTTGGGACTTCCCTGATGGTTCAGTTGGTTAAGATTCTGTGTTTCCAATTCAGGGGACATCAGTTCTATCCCTGGTCAGGGAACTAAGATCCCACATGCCACATGGCATGGCCAATAAATAAATAAAATGTTGACATTCATTACAATAAAGTATTAGTAGTCACTAAGAAAAGCTGTTGAACTTTCAATGAAAATCACAAAGAAAGCATTTCAAAATGATTCAAGAAAAATATTCATTCATCATTTTCTCACTGATGAGCCCGAGCTTTCTAGGTACCAAAGGAGGTGCAAAGAAAGCTAAAGAAAATTTGTCTCTACAGTAAAGGCTATTATTCAACATGTGTTTATGCCACCTATAATAGTTTTAAGACAGTATGACAAATTAAACTTTTTAAAAATAAAAATCCCTGGGAATTCCCTGGTGGTCCAGTGGTTAGAACTTTACAGCTAACCACTGCCACTATCTAACCCTATGCTTCCAATGCAGGGGGCATGAATTTACTCTCTGGTTAGGGAACTGAGATCCTGCAGGCCCTGTGGTGCAACCCACAAAAAAGTAAACAAACAACTGGAGAGGGTGTGGACAAAAGGGAACCCTCCTACACTGTTGGTGGGAATATAGATTGGTGCTGCCACTATAGAGAACAGTATAAAGGTTCCTTAAAAAAAAAAAAAAAAAAAAAAACTAAAAATAGAGCTATCATATGATCCAGCAATCCTACTTCTGAGCACGTATCTGGAAAAGATGAAAACTCAAACTAGAAAAAACATATATGCACCTCAATGCTCATAGTAGCACTATTCACAAGAGCCAAGATATGGAAGCAATCTAAGTGTCCACTGACAGGGAAATGGATACAGATATGGTAGATACATACACAGTAAAATATTACTCGGTCAGAAGAAAGAATTCACATCAACATAGAGGGACCTAGAGGGCAGTCAGATAAAGACAAATGTCATATGACATCACTTGTAGAATCTAAAAAATGATACAAATTTAGACTCATAGACACAAGATAAACTTACAGTTACCAAAAGGGAAAGGGGGGTGGGGTGGATAAATCAGGAGTTTGGGATTAACAAATACACAGTATTGGGATTTCTCTGGCAGTCCAGTGGTTTAAGACTTCAACTTCCAACACAGTGGGTTCAATCCCTGGTTAGGTATCTAAGCAGCTAAGATCCCACACTGTCTCCTGGCCAAAAAAACAAAATATTAAAACAGAAGCAATACTGTAACAAATCTAGTAAAGACTTTAACAATGGTCCACAGGAAAAAAAAGTCTTAAAAAAAACCACATAGATACACACTACTATATATAATATAAACAAGAACCCACTGTAAAGCACAGGGAACTACAGTCAGTATCTTACAATAACTTAGAAAAGAATACAAATAAGAATATATATATATATATAAAACTAAAATCACATCACTGTATACCTGAAACTAACACAACACTGTAAATCAATTATACTTCAATTTTAAAAAATTAACCAAACAAAAGTCCTGGAGATGAAAAATTTAATAGCAGAAATGAAAAAAGTCACTAGAGGGGATTAACAGATCTAAGCAAGCAGAAGAAAGAATCAGTAAAATGAAAAGCAGAATAATTAAAATTATCCAGTCTGAAGAGCAAGAAAACAAGAATGAAGAAAAATGAATAGAGCCTAAGAATCTGTGAAACACCACTATGAGCACCAATACATGCAACAAAAAGAGACAGAAAAGAACAAAAAACACATTTGAAGAAATAATGGCTATAAACTACCCAAATATGATGACTATAATGAGGATAATCACATACACCCAAGAAGCTCAATTTCAAGATGGCCATACCATGACAGTAATAATCAAATTGTGGACCCAACAGTAAAAGAGAATTTTGAAGTAAGAGAGAAGTGACTCATCATATGCAATGGATCCTTATCACCATATTTCTCATCCAAAATCATGGATGTGAAAAGCTATGGCATGACATTTAAAATGGTAGAGGAAAAAAACCTTGTCAACCAAAAATCCTATATCCAACAAAATATTCCTCCAACAAACATGAGAAGTTAAGACATTCCCCCAAAAAATAAAGGCAAATTTATTACCTGCAGACCTACCCAATATGAAATGCTAAAGGGAATCCTTCAGCCAAAAATACAAACTACAGAGTAAGTTTAAGCTGTAAGAAATACAGAACACAAATGAATACATTAAAAAAAAAAAAGGCAACAGGAAGCCAGTACTAATGTACCTTTGGTTTATAACTACTTATTGCCCTATGATTTAAAAGGCAAAAGCATAAAACAATAATTATCAATATGTTAATGAACACACACATATAAAGATGTTATTGGCAACAAACCTAATGTAAAGGGAAGGACAGAGATGTGTAACAGGCAGAGGATTCACAGATTGTCCAAATGAAGAGTATCATTCCTAGTAAGCTGTTGTAATACTGATTCTTATTTTAATCCTCAAAGTAACCATTATAAAAATAATTATAAACTATACAGGAGAGAAAGAAATAAAAATGGTACACTTGAAAAAATTAAACACAAGAGAAAGTGATAATAAAAGAAATGGGGGGGGTGAGGATTTAAGACAAACAGAAAACAAGTCAAAAAACTTTTCCTTACTCCTTACTAACAATTACTTTAAATGTAAATAGACTAAACTACTGAAAGAGCTTAGGCTGGATGAAAAGACACACATGATCCATCTATATTCTATCTAGAATAAATCTTAGATAAAAAAAATACAAGGAGGTTGAAAGTAGGATAGAAAAGATACCCCATGTATATAATACCCAAAAGAGAAATGCAGTGGATGTGTGGATATTACAAGAGGGCTTTCCTAGCGGCCCAATGGTAAAGAACCCATCTGTAAATACAGGGGACACAGGTTCAATCCCTCGTCCAAGAAGATCCCACATGACACAAAGCAACTAAGCAACTACTGAGCCTAGCTCTAGAGCCTGGGAACTGTAACTACTGAGGCCTGCACACCTAAAGCCTGTACTTCACAACAAGAGAAGGCCCAAGCACCACATCTAGAGAGTAGCCCACGGAGCAACAAAGAGCCAGCACAGCCAAAAATAAATAATTTTTAAAGGCCTGATTGAAATGAGAAACTTGGGAAATAAGAAAATAATCATGAGACAAAAGAAAACAAAAACACAACATATTGAAACTTAAGGGATACAGTGGAAGTTTTACTCAGTAGAAAACTTACTGCTATTAACACCTACATTAAAAATCTCAACCCAATAAAGTTTATACCTTAAGACATCAGAAAAAGAGCTAAATAAACTAAAACTAGCAGAAAGAATGCAGTAATAAAGATCAGTGCACAGATACACAAAACAAAGAACAGAAAAATAAAGGAAGGGCTTCCCAGGTGGCGCTAGTGGTAAAGAATCTGCCTGCCAATGCAGGAGACATAAGAGACATGGGTTTGATTGCTGGGTCTGGAGGGCATGGCAACCCACACCAATATACTTGCCTGGAGAATCCCATGGACAGAGCCTGTACAGTCCATAGGGTCACAAAGAATTGGACATGACTGAGGCAACTTCACACACACACACACACACACACACACACACACACACAATCCAGTACAAAATAAAAACGGGGGGAAAAAAGAATGAAAAAAGTTTTAATAAAAGAAAAAACAGAGGAAACAGAAAATTACAAATATGTGGCTCCTTGAAAAAATTAACAAACCTTTAGCTAGACTAATAAGGAAAAAACTCTCTAAAGTTATATCAGAAACAAAGAGAATTCTCTGGTGGTTGGGTGGTTAGGACTTTGCCCTTTCACTGTCAGGGCCCATGTTTGATCCCTGGTCTAAAACTAAGATCACACAAATCAAGCAGTGCAACCAAAAGAGAAAGAAATTGACGTGACTAGCAGAACAAATATAAAGTTGCTTTTAAAAAATGAGAAATATTAATAAGGTATCACTACTGACTTTATAAAAATGAATGAATATAATTTTGCAATTATATGCCCAAAAACTGGACAACCCAAAATAAAAAAAATTTTTAAACGGGTAAATTTTTAACACAAACTACAAAAACTGACTCAAAAAGAAACACAAAATCTGAATTATGACATGCAAAGAGACTGAATAAGTAATCAAAAATCTCCCAATAAAGAAATCAGGACTAACCAGGTTCACAGGTGAAGTCTACCAGACATTTAAAGAAGAATTAACATTGTTCTTCCTCAAATTCTTTCTAATGATGTTCAACATAATCAGTCATTGTTGCTGTTAAGTCACTTCAGTGTCCGACTCTGTGCGACTCCACAGACGGCAGCCCATCAGGCTCCTCGTCCCTGGGATTCTCCAGGCAAGAACACTGGAGTGGGTTGCCATTTCCTTCTCCAATGCATGAAAGTGAAAAGTGAAAGTGAGGTCACTCAGTCATGTCCGACTCCTCTCGACCCCATGGACTGGAGACTACCAGGCTCCTCCGTCCATGGGATTTTCCAGGGAAGAGTACTGGAGTGGGATGCCATCACCTTCTCCGAATCAGTCGTTAGGGATATGCAAATCAAACCAGGAAAGACATCATATCCATCAGGATGGCTACTATCAAAATAAGCAAAAAGTAACAATATTAGTGAAGGTAGATTGGTTAGCTGATTGAAGAAAGCTTGATTCCTTGTGCACTGCTATTGGGAATGTAAAAAGGCGCCACCACTATAGACAACAGAACGGAGGTTATTCAAAAAATTGAAAAATGGAATTACCATAAAATTCAGCAGTCCCACTCTAGGTATACTATATCCAAATATTTTCTCTATAGTTAATCATTGTTGTATGGTACCATATGTATCTATAAATATTAAGGGATTTAGTCAGCATTTCATTGAATTTAGACATATTTGAAGACAAAAAAATTTAATCTTTTACATTATTCAAGTCTTCCCATTCAGATATATGTAAATCTGTCCATTCTGGTTTTCTTGCATGTCTTACTGTATTACTTTACAATTTCCTTCATAAAACTCTTGCATATTTGTTACAGTTGTTCCCATTGCTTGCAATAGTGAAATGGATTTTTCCCATTACATCATAAAATGTTTACAAAGCAAAGAAACACTATAAATAAGGTGCAAAAATATGAAAAAGATACATGCTATATAATGTGTATATAATTATAACTGAAATAACAAGAACTGATTTCCATACTTTAGAAAGAAGACAAATTAAACTGACAAAACTATTTATTTGATAATATTCAGTGTTGGCAAGAACATGGAAAAACTAGTAGAAAGGACAGTGAGTTTTGTGGTCCAGTGGAAAGCAATCTGGCAGTGTCTATAAAAACATGTATGTAATATGCACATGTGCGTGTTCAGTCGCTAAGTTACGTCCAACTCTTTGGGATCACATGGACTACCGCCAATCAGGCTCAACTGTCCTGGGATTTTCCAAGCACGAATACTGGAGTGGGTTGCTATTTCCTCCTCCGAGAGATCTTGCTGACCCAGGGATAGAACTCCTGTCTCCTCTGTCTCCTGCATTAGCAGGCAGGTTCTTTACCACGGAGCCACATGCTGACTGGTTCTCCAGAATCTCCCCCAGAGAAAACACACATGAACCCAAAGAAACTACTTCACATATATTTCATGCAGCACTGTAAATAACAGAAAAACCCAAAAAGATTAAATGTCCACCAACAGAATATCTGAACTGCTGAAAAAGTGCATGTCATTAAGTGCCACACAGCATTTTAAAAAGAAATCCTTACATACTCACTCAGAAAAATGTCTAAGACATACTACTAAGTGAAAAAACCAAGATGCAGGAATATGTATATAGCTGTTTATTGTTGTTCACTCACTAAGTCATGTCTGTGTCTGACTCTTTGAGGCACCATGGACAGTACCTGTGGTATACCAGGCTCCTCTGTCCTCCAGTATCTCCAGACTTTGCTCAGATTCATGTCCATTGAGTTGGTGATACTATCTGACCACCTCATCCTCTGCTGCTCCTTTCTCCTTTTGCCCTCAATCTTTCCCAGCATCAGGGTCTTTCCCCATGAGTTGGCTCTTTGCATCAGGTGGCCAAAGTATGGCATATAGCATACATGTTTTCAACATGCACACATAAGTTTATTATTACAGGTACATGTTAATATATGCCCAGGAAGGATTTAGAGTAATACACACTAAATTGGTACTACTACTCATCTCTGGGCAAGTGAGGAAAGGAGCCAGGAGATCAATGATAGATGAACACAGATTATGACTTCATGTTGCTTACCATCTAGCCACAAAATCTCTTTTAAGAAAATCTCTTTTAATATCTTTATCAGATATGAGACAATGCTACTCTGGTTTTAGAAGCTGATAGGAATCATTTAATTAACATACTAAAAATCCATTCAAGGGCTATGCCAGCATCTAAAAAGTAATCTCTTTTGATCTAGTAAATAAATGAATAAATCAATTAATTGATTCAAGTTACCTCTAGAGTGTAGAATTTCCAAGTTAAGGAATAATCTCTTCTTTTCCATAGGGTCAAACTTTAACTGCAAGATAATTTCAAATAATTTTAATTTTCTCTGGGGATCTCATCCACTCCCCTGATTTTAAATAAAACCTCAATGCTCAGACTGATTAACTCGTCTCAGTCGAGGTGTCTCAAAGCCCCAAACCACCTACTCCCACATCCAAGTCATCTGAACTCCCTTTCACCGTTTATCTACCCTTCTTCCAATCTTTGCCATTTGGGGGAAGTTAATGTATCTAGCTTCCCAGGTGGCTCGGTGGAAAAGAACCCGCCTGTCAAGCAGGAGACTTGGGTTCAGTCCCCGGGCTGGGAAAATCTCCTGCAGAAGGGCATGGCAACCCACTCTAGTATCTTGTGGGAGAATCCCTATCCATGGACAGAGGAGCCTGGCAGGTAGAGTCCACGCAGGTGGCAGAGTCAGACAAGAATGAGGATGTGCGTACGTGCCCTGGCCCTGACACTACGGCTCCTCCTGACCTCACCCTGCTGACAACAGGCTCCTCATGCTTCTGCTGAACTAGCACTACCACACAGAACTGAGACTTGTGGACCAGCCTAACATACTGGTCAGTACAACTCACACATTAATCTGCTGAAGACCCTGGCAACATAAGGAAAGAGATTATCAAAAATGTCAATTGCTTATATATGCATTTATTTGGCTGCACTGGGTCTTGGTTGCAGCATGTGGGATCTAGTTTCCTGACCAGGGATCAAACTGAGCCCCTGCATTAGGAGCTTGGGAGTCTTAGCCACTGGACCACAAAAGTAGTTCCCAAAATGTCAATTGTTGATAATAGTGTATGTGCAAAATGACTAGTATGCTGAGAATGAAAAAAATCATAATGTTATTTTAAAAATACAAATCTTGAGGGACCTTATAAACTTTTTTCTGTCTGAAACCTCTAGCTATGCATCACAATCTTACTTAAAATACTTAAAAACCTCAACACCTGCTTCATTGACTATGCCAAAGCTTTGACTGTGTGGATCACAGTGTGAAAAAGTTCTTAGAGATGGGAATATCAGACCACCCTACCTGTCTCCTAAGAAACCTGTATGCAGGTCAAGAAGCAACAATTAGAACCAGACATGAAACAATTGACCGGTTCCAAATTGGGAAAGGAGTATGACAAGGCTGTATTCTGTTGCCTTGTTTATTTAACTTACATGCAGAGTATATCGTGTGAAATGCTAGGCTGGATGAATCACATTCTGGAATCAAGACTGCTGGGAGAAATATCAACAACCTCAGATACTCAGATGATACCATTCTAATAGCAGAAAGGGAAAAGGAACTAGAGAGCCTCTTCATGAAATTAAGATGCTTGATGAAAGTGAAAGAGGAGAGTGAAAAAGCTGCCTAAAAATTCAACATTCAAAAAACTAGGATCATGACATCTGGTCCCACCACTTCATAGAAAAATAGAAGGAAAAAGTGGAAGCACAGATAGATCTTACTTTCTTGGGCTCCAAAATCACTGTGGACAGTGACTGCAGCCATGAAATTAAGATGCTTGCTCCTTGGAAGAAAGCTATGACAAACCTAGACAGCATATTTAAAAGCAGAGGCATCACTTTGCCAACAAAGGTCCATTAAGTCAAAGTTATGGTTTTTCCAACAGTCATGTATGGATGTGAGAGCTGAACCACAAAGAAGGCTGAATGCCAAAGAACTAATGCTTTTGAACTACGGTGCTGGAGAAGATTCCTGAGAGTCAAACCAGTCAACCCTAAAGGAAATCAACCCTGAGTATTCATTGGAAAGACTGATGCTGAACCTCCAATACTTTGGAAACCTGATGTGAAGAGCTGACTTACTGAAAAAGACACTGACACTGTGAAAGAATGAAGCCAAAAGGAGAAGGGGGTGGCAGAGGATGAGATGGTTAGATAGCGTTACCCACTCAATGTATATGAATTTGAGCAAAATCTGGGTGATGGTGGAGGACAGAGGAGCCTAGCGTGCTGCCATCCATGGGGTCGCAAAGAGCTGGACATGACTTAAGAGACTGAACAACAACTGCTACACATTACAACTCTAGACTTCAATAAAGAAAGTGAAGTCGCTCGGTCATGTCCGACTTTTTGTGACCCCACAGACTGCAGCCTACCAGCTTCTCCATCCATGGAATTTTCCAGGCAAAGGTACTGGAGCGCGAAGACGGCAATGGCAACCCACTCCAGTACTCTTGCCTGGAAAATCCCATGGATGGAGGAGCCTGGTAGTCTGTAGTCCATGGGGTTGCTAAGAGTCGGACATGACCGAGCAACTTCACTTTCACTTTTCATTTTCATGCACTGGAGAAGGAAATGGCAACCCACTCCAGTGTTCTTGCCTGGAGAATCCCAGGGACAGGGGAGCCTGGTGGGCTGCCATCTGTGGGGTCGCACAGAGTCGGACACAACTGAAGTGACGTAGCAGCAGCAGCAGTACTGGAGTGGGTTGCCATTTCCTTCTCCAGGGGATCCCTGCACCAGGAATCAAACCCAGATCTCCTGCATTGC
Source organism: Oreotragus oreotragus (assembly GCA_006410675.1). Classification (NCBI taxonomy): domain Eukaryota; kingdom Metazoa; phylum Chordata; class Mammalia; order Artiodactyla; family Bovidae; genus Oreotragus; species Oreotragus oreotragus. The sequence continues at coordinate 36,141 of SJYX01007295.1, read as the reverse complement.
AGGCAGACGCTTTACCCTCTGAGCCACTAGGGAATCCCCTAGACTTCAAAAGTACACAAAAATTTATTCCACAGTTACAAAGTCCTTCAAGTGTTGTGTAAAACTTGATGCAAACAATACATCTTAAAATATGCAATGTAGCAGCAGCAGCAGTACTGGAGTGGGTTGCCATTTCCTTCTCCAGGGGATCCCTGCACCAGGAATCAAACCCAGATCTCCTGCATTGCAGGCAGACGCTTTACCCTCTGAGCCACTAGGGAATCCCCTAGACTTCAAAAGTACACAAAAATTTATTCCACAGTTACAAAGTCCTTCAAGTGTTGTGTAAAACTTGATGCAAACAATACATCTTAAAATATGCAATAAAACAACAGATATACTCAAATGTGTTGTAATTCAACTTTTAACCACTTTAAGATCACCAACTTATCTTGTTACCCCAAGTTAAGTGTTTGGTGCTGGCCTTCAAAATTCTCTTCTCAGTACTATTTTAATAACAGAAACCTAAGATTACAAATGGACTTGTTTAAAAAATAAGCTGCACATATAAAAATTTGTAATTCTGATTATGTAAAACAATCAAAATAAAAAATTAAAAACTACAATTGTTACCCAGAGCCTCATAGTTGAAAATTATTTACCCAACAGTAACTTTCTCAATAACAATTTATAGTTTTTACATATTGGAGCTGTCCATAAGAACTTTGAGATTTGAATATCTTAAAGTGAAAGTCAAAGTGGCTTGGTCCTGTCTGACTCTTTGTGATCCCATAGACTGTATGTAGCCTGTCAGGCACCTCTGTCCACGGAATTCTCTGGGATAGACTATTGGAGTGGGTAGCCATTCTCTTCTCCAGGGCATCTTCTCAAGCCAGGGATCGAACCCATGTCCCCAGCATTTCAGGCGGATTATTTACCATCTCAGCCACCAGGGAATATCTTAAAAGTTCTGTTCAATTCTAAAATCCCAATTTGTGCTCTGACAGGAATAGAAAAAAATTAACCAACTGAAATCAAAAATGGAAAATACATGGAATCAACACACTGTCTGAGCATACTTGCTTCCTAACTTAAAATGCCCTACATAAAATACTGTTAATCCAATGGGAGAAAGCATTTGGGTTTCGGCTCATCTTGCATTGCTTAAATAAAACATGCAAGGTGAACATGTTAACGTTCTCTTACAATAAGTGTTATTCAACATAATAATATATGTGTGAATAATTTACCAGTAGACAGATATGAATGCCTAGAAAAAGATACAAAATTTCTAATTACACCACACCTTTTGACAACAATAGAGCTCCAGCATGCATATATATTCTTTTCATCACAGTTAAAACACAGCATCTGACTAAAGGTAAGGATTCACTTTGCCTCAAATGTATTAGTAAGGCACTCTGTACCTCAAACAAGGGCAACATACAATAAAACTTCTAAAAATAGGAACATTGTTGTACAAAGATGGTATGTCAAGCTCCATACCCACACAAAGGTCTGAAATGTTCACTGTCAGCATCGGTGACATCTGAATATTCAGAGTTGTCCCACCACATGGGGTACAAGAGTACAGCGCAAGAGAACCTAGAGGAGAACTCAGAAAAGCAGGGCCACTCTCCCTTTCCCTCAACTGTTTGACAAAGGACAGCAGGAGGAACACATACTATTAAGGATGCACTAAAGAAGGTACCATAAACGTGAAGTATTTTTAAATATCAAAATACTTCATAAGTACAACTAAAGGTACCTAACTCACATTAAGTGCACGATAAATTTACATGTAATAAAGAACTTTGATTTAATCAAAGTGAATTTTAGATTGTCAGGTTATCTTTTTGCCTGGTGCATTAAAGCACCATTAGTTGATGCTTTTCAGTAAAAAGTAAAAGATTTTTAATTCTGAGCTAAATCGTTAAGGAAAAAAAGAACCACATCCCTTCCAAAAGTGAGACTTCCCTGATATGAGTGGTTAGGACTCCAAGCTTCTACCACAAGGGTCACAAGTTCAATACCTGGTTTGGGAACTAAGATCACACATGCTGTACAGCGCAATCAGAAAAAAGTATATCTGTGTATATATTATAGTTGGGCCTCCCTTTTACTGAGTTCCTTCATATCAGCAGATCCAACTGCCTGCAGCACTATTTAAAAAAATCCAGGCATAAGTGGACCCACAATTCAAATCCATGTAGTTCAAGGGTCAACTGTATTTGAAAGAACCTTAGCTTTCATTAGTATACATATGTTGACATTACAGGAAAGTCCTGATTATACATTTTGTATGTCCTCATCTCCAAATGTGTACTTAACATAACCAATTAACCTTCCTCCACCGACATCACAAATAAGCACAAAGAAAAATTTTAGAATGGTAAATCTTTTGGGAAAGTATGTGGTGATAATATAAGCTTTACCCATCTATTGATAGTTGAAAGATCTAATCCCTGATCCACTATATCTGAATGACTTAATGCCTGAAAAGACCTTTAAACTCATTACAGAAGTTATATTCATTTTAAGTTGCAGTATTTAAGAAATAGACACTAAATTGCACACATACGCACTGAAAAAAAGAGAGTATATTATTTCTGATTCAAATAGACCCTATTAGTTTAAAAGCAGTCAAATAATTATTTTATAGTTATCTAATTGATAAATGTGGTACTACTTTTTTTTCTTAAAGGTATTCAGTAAGACATAACATTCCATATTTGTTTACCCACTGGTCTCCAGGAAAAGAATACAGGCTGAAAAGGCTATAACTTCTAGTTTTTTTCAATTTCTAAATTTGTGAAATAGCATATTATATACTTTAAAACAGGACAACACAAAGGACTTCCCTAGAAATCCAGTGGCTAGAACTCCACACTGCCAAAACAGGGGGCACAGGTTTGATCCCTTATCAGGGAACTAAGATCTTACAGGCCTCAGTGTGGCCCAAAGATTAAAAAATAAATTAAATAAATGAAAATTTACAAATAAAACAGGACACCACAGCTGCTGAACTCAGGCCTGTAACCAAAACTGGTTAAGTTCAAATCCTGTTTAAACGAATACTACTACCTGGGTTATCTGCTTATGCCTGTTTCCTCCTCTAAGAATTAGGAATAAAAACACTAAGTTTTTATAAAGATTAAACTATTTAATACGTTAAAAATTAGTCTGGACATGTGTTGATAATTACAGAATGTAAATGAGGTACACAGAGGTTCAATATACTACTCTCCCTCATAAAGTTGATAGTTGCCATAGTAACTTAAAAAAAAAAAAAACTTATGCTGGCATACAATACAGGCTCAATACATGCTATTTTTATGACCCTGCAGGCCATTTGCCAAGATTTCCTTAAAAGAAATAATACATGAAAGCACCGGGGACCTACCTAAAGTGGTATTTGCTTAATACAAGTTGCCATCTTCACATCATCCTTCACAATCAGTACTCAAAGTTTGTGTTCATCGTCTATTATTTTTTGACCCATTTGAGACTTAATATTTAAGTATAAGCGACCATACTCATGACTCACCTTTGACAGAGATCTACAAGTTAACTATCAGTGGGCTCCAGAGATATAATGTGTCCAGAAAAGTAACTTCACTGATATTTTGTAACTCATTACAACGTATGGAAAATGACCTGTTATGTTTATCTTACTGTCTAGCATATTACAAGGCTACTTTAAAACCGACAAATTGCAAGCATTAAACGATAACTCGATAACTCTCAGGTAACACGTCAGGAACAACTCAAGGGAACACTAAGCATCACAAAAGATTTGGGGCTCAGAGTAACCAGAGCAGGGAACTAGGTGATAAAGTAAGACAACAGGAAGAGGGGGTCTCACGCCTTTCCTAAGCAAACACGTCAAAGACATCCACCAACTCATGAACCCTAAGAGTCAAAATCTGTGTTTTACATCACACACTCAGATCTAAATCCGTCTTTTTGCTTCTCCAACCCTTTCAATCAATTCTCCATTGAAAAGGAAGAGAAAGTGTTAAAAGATGGTTGCAGACCAGGCGTCAAACGAAACGACTTCAATTCCCTCCCTGGAACTCTAGAGGGCGCCAGCAATATGCCCTCTTTCCTCCACCCCTCCTCCCGAGTAACGTGAGCAGCGGCAGGAGCCCGTCGTCTGGTTGCTGAGGTCGGTATTGCAGCAGGAGCGCTCTCTGCAGCGGTGCAAACAGCAGCGCCCACTCCCAGCTGCCTCACCAGCCATTATCCAGGCTGCGCCCCGGGGGCAGTGCCACCCAGGGGGAAGCTCCTCCCCCTCAAAACAACGGGGAGGCACCGGTCCCCAGGCCGAGGCCCTACATTAACCTGCCAACGTCTTCTAGGAGCATCAAATTAGGGGCAAAAGACTCACAATCGGGGTGTTGTCCTCCTCTCGCTCAGCCAAAGATGCACCAAGTTGGGATGAATTCAACTCCTGGTCCTGGGATAAGAGAAAAAAAAANGAGAGATTGGGGGCAGGAGGAGAAGGGGACGACAGAGGATGAGATGGCTGGATGGCATCACCAACCCAATGGACATGAGTCTGAGTGAACTCCGGGAGTTGGTGATGGACAGGGAGGCCTGGCGTGTTGCAATTCATGGGGTCGCAAAGAGTCAGACATGACGGAGCAACTGAACTGAACTAGTTTGTCCTAACTTAGGAAGCTGTCAAAGAAATTAAGGTTGTGTCAATATATCCCCAGTCAGCCAAAGAGAGGATAATTTGTGCATCAACAGGGATAATAACTGAAATGGATAGAAACATATCAAATATGTTTAAACCAATGATTTAAAATGATTTTACCTGCTTAAAACGACCCACGCTGATCACCTGTGGCAGATGCTGTGATGGTTTTTGTTGAGCTGCTAAGTCGTGTCGTACTCTTTTGCGACCCCATGGACTGTAGCCTGCCAGGCTCCTCAGATACTGTGGGTCAGTTCGTTATTTTGAAAACTAGTGAATAAGAGGGATAATCAAGGATTTATTCTGCCAATTAAAAAAAAAATTAAGATCTATACCTTATTAGTGAATAAATGAATTGTTGATTATGATAAACTTCCCTTTATAGAACATTTTAACTATTAGTCAAATTTTTTAAAATGACAGAATATTATAATCATTTTGCAACCCTCAAAGAATTAATAGATCTATACAATGATCACCAACATTTGGTATTTTAAAAGGAGGGGAAATTAGGTATTATATCCTTCCAAATGAAAATAACAATATTATCAACAAAATTACCAAGTTTCTGTGTTTATCCACTAATATATAGGAAGTATAAGGCATTGAGGGCCATTTTAAATAGCAACATAAAATTGAACTGCAAAATTCAGACTGATAAACTTTATCAAACAAATAGCAAAAATTCTTCAAAATAAAATGTGAGGACAATGGAGAACTGGGAGGGTATAAGATACAAGCAATACTTCAGTTGAAAATAGACTGAAATCTATAAGGTGATATGGGAAATGTGAACACTGACTGGATATTTGTTGATATTAGGAATTTAGTATTAATTTTTTTTGGTCAGATAAGAATATTGGGGTTGTGTTATAAACAAAGGAGTTCTTTTATTTCAGAGATATACGCTGAAATAGTTACAGATGAAATGATATGGTGTCAGGGGATAAGATGTAAATGAGGTATAAAAAAGAAATGATTGACCACATATCAATAATTGGGAATGGGTAAATCGGGTTTATTATGTTATTCTCTCTATTTTTGCATTTCTTTTTCTTGAGGATGATCTTGACCACTGCCTCCTATACAATAAAGGACAGAAATTGTATGGACCCAACAGAAGCAGAAGAGATTAAGAGGAGGTGGCAAGAATACACAGAAGAACTATACAAAAAAGAGCTTAATAACCCAGATAACCACGATGCTGTGATCACTCACCTAGAGCCAGACATCCTGGAATGTGAAGTCAAATGGGCCTTAGGAAGCATCACTACGAACAAAGCTAGTGGAGATGATGGAATTCCACTTGAGTTATTTCAAATCCTAAAAGATGATGTTGTGAAAGTGCTGCACTCAATACCAGCAAATTTGGAAAACTCAGCAGTGGACACAGTACTGGAAAAGGTCAGTTTTCATTCCAATCCCAAAGAAAGGCAATGCCAAAGAATGCTCAAACTGCTGCACAATTGTACTCATCTCACATGCTAGCAAAGTAATGCTCAAAATTCTCCAAGCCAATCTTCAACAGTATGTGAACCGTGAAATTCCATATGCTCAAGCTGGATTTAGAAAAGACAGAGAAACGACAGATCAAATTGCCAACATCCACTGGAGCATCAAGAAAGCAAGAGAGTTCCCGAAAAACATCTACTTTATTGACTATGTCAAAGCCTTTGACTGTGTGGATCACAACAAACTGGAACATTCTGAAAGAGATGGAAATACCAGACCACCTGACCCGCCTTTTGAGAAATCTGTATGCAGGTCAAGAAGCAACAGTTAGAGCTGGACATGGAACAATGGACTGGTTCCAAATTGGAAAAGGAGTACATCAAGGCCGTTTATTGTCACCCTGCTCATTTAACTTATATGCAGAACACATGATGCAAAATGACAGACTGGATGAAGCAGAAGCTGGAATCAAGATTACTGGGAGAAGTATCAGTAACCTCAGATAGGCAGATGACATCACCCTTACAGTGAAGCAGAATTAAAGAGCCTCTTGATGAAAGAGTAGAGGGAAACAGTTTGCTTAGAATTCAGCATTCAAAAAACGAAGATCATGGCATCCGGAAATTCAACATTCAAAAAATGAAGATCATGGCATCTGGTCCTGTCACTTCATGGCAAATAGATGGAGAAACAATGGAAACAATGAGATACTTTATTTGGGGGGGGGGGGCTCCAAAANAGATCAAATTGCCAACATCCACTGGAGCATCAAGAAAGCAAGAGAGTTCCCGAAAAACATCTACTTTATTGACTATGTCAAAGCCTTTGACTGTGTGGATCACAACAAACTGGAACATTCTGAAAGAGATGGAAATACCAGACCACCTGACCCGCCTTTTGAGAAATCTGTATGCAGGTCAAGAAGCAACAGTTAGAGCTGGACATGGAACAATGGACTGGTTCCAAATTGGAAAAGGAGTACATCAAGGCCGTTTATTGTCACCCTGCTCATTTAACTTATATGCAGAACACATGATGCAAAATGACAGACTGGATGAAGCAGAAGCTGGAATCAAGATTACTGGGAGAAGTATCAGTAACCTCAGATAGGCAGATGACATCACCCTTACAGTGAAGCAGAATTAAAGAGCCTCTTGATGAAAGAGTAGAGGGAAACAGTTTGCTTAGAATTCAGCATTCAAAAAACGAAGATCATGGCATCCGGAAATTCAACATTCAAAAAATGAAGATCATGGCATCTGGTCCTGTCACTTCATGGCAAATAGATGGAGAAACAATGGAAACAATGAGATACTTTATTTGGGGGGGGGGGCTCCAAAATCACTGCAGATGATGGCTGCAGCCATGAAATTAAAAGATGCTTGCTCCTTGGAAGAAAAGCTATGACCAACTAGACAGCATATTAAAGAGAAGAGATATTACTTTGCTGACAAAGGCCTATCTAGTCAAAGCTATGGTTTTTCCAGTAGTCATGTATGGATATGAGAGTTAAACTATAAAGAATGCTAGCACCGAGAATTGATACTTTTGAGGTGTGGTGTTGGAGAAGACTCTTGAGAGTCCGGACTGCAAGGAGATCCAACCAGTCCGTCTTAAAGGAAATCAGTCCTGAATATTCATTGGAAGGACTGATGTTGAAGCTGAAACTCCAATACTTTGGCCACCTGATGTGAAGAACTGACTCACTGGAAAAGACCCTGATCCTGGGAAAGACTGAAGACAGGAGGAGAAGGGGATGACAGAGGATGAGATGGTTGGATAGTATCACCGACTCAATAGATGTGAGTCTGAGCAAGCTCCAAGAGTTGGTGATGGACAGGACACCTGGCATGCTGCAGTCCATGGGGTCACTAAGAGTCGGAAACGACTGAGTGACTGAACTGAACTCTATTTTTATATGTGTTTGAAAATGTCCATAATAAGGGGCACTAGTGGTAAGGAACCCACCTGCCAATTTAGGAGACAAGAGACAGTGGTTCAATCCCTGGGTCAGGAAGATCCTCTGGAGGAGGGGAAGGCAACCCATCCCAGTTTTCTTGCCTGGAGAATCCCATGCACAGAGGAGGTTGTGCCAGTTATAGTCCATAGGGTCACAAAGAGTTGGAAATGACTGCAGCAACTCGGCACACATCAACGTCCATAATAAAGTTTTTTAAATGACAAGGAAATAAGTTTTGAAACAAAAACTATGAAAAGCTGCAGTAAAGATGTATACATGCTGCAGGCAAAAGCAAAAAGATCTTGGGTGAAAAGTCAGAAATACAGAAAGGAATAAACATAAATGAAAAGTATATATTTGTTGGTAAATATAAGTGAATAATGATCATCTAAAACAATGGTAAGGTATCTTGGCGTTTTAAAACCTAAATATGCAAAATTGTATATGAATTATAAAAATGTAAATGGAGTTAAAGTGCCGTAAAGCAATATTTCTCAAACTTTCAACATATGAATCACCTAGGGATCTTGTTAAATCATTTGATTTTAATCAAAAGGTCTAGAGTGGAACTGGAGATTTTGAATTTTAACAACCTCCCAGGTGATATTTATGTGGCTGGTCCCAGAACATACTGAGTAGAAAGTAAAGTTTCTGCAGTATCTTGGAAGAGTAAAAATGCTAACTTTTATTAGACTTTGATATGTCAAATATGCTTGCTGTAATCTTTATTATAACCAAAAAAAGTAGTAAAAGAATGTAAGACTACTAAGATAGAGAAAATACTGAAAGAAATGGAAAAATATAATCAATCTAAAAGGAACATGGGAAAAGTGAAATAATTAGAAAGCCAGCAGTTAAATGGTAAATTCAAACCAAAACATTTCAGTAGTTTGTGAGGTGAACTAAACTGTGTAAGTGTTTATGAACTAAATGTTCCAGAGAAAATCCAAATTTATGCTGCTTATAAGAGAAATATTTAAAATATATGATTCAGAAAGATTGGAAAGTAAAAAAAAAAAAAAAAGATGTTCCATGAAAACATTAACCAAAAGAAAGCTATGATAAATTTCAGAAAAAGCAAACTTTAGTAAAAATATTACTAGCAAAAAAAGGAACATTTTGTAAATTTGCAAACTTCACTTTACCAGGATGATTTTGACAAAATGATCAGTAGAATTTTCTAACAGTTAAAACTGTTTGGCTGCCTCAGGAATAGTAAGTTATCTACCAAGTTATGCTCCAACCCCAGAGAAGTTTCTCCAAACATGCAGGCTGTTTTATAATTCTATTTTAGATGTAAACAGAATCTTTCTAATACAAACAATTTCTCAAGGTGAATTAGGCTACACTGAGAAATAGTGATTTCTAACCAAATACAACCCTGGCTAGGAATACATCTTATTCTTGCCTAGCACAGTATTTGACATATAGTAGGAACTCAGTGTAGAAGTTTTCATGGTGAATTGATTGATGGAAAGAAGACTCATAAGGCCCTCTCCAACTTTGACATTCTTGGGATCCTCATAACTATGCAGAGTGTTAAAAAATTATTAAAGAAGACAATTTAGGTGATACAAACGAACTCAGCAGACAAACTATGAAGCAGAGTCTTCTTTTGGAGCACTGTAAAATGGGGTGAAAGGCTGGAAGCGTTTATAGGATGAAGAATAAAAGAACAAGGGAGAACAATGCCAGCGTCATGGTAGAATGAGGCGTTTCTTTTGTCCCTTTCAGTCTACAACCAATAGAGCATCCACAGCTCAAGAGAGATTCCTCTACCCACCATACCAGGATGCTAGAGAATTCCACACATCTGTACATCCAAAGGTGGGCGGAACAGAGGAGATAAAGCTGGGGGAACACTGGAGGCTGTGCCTGTAGTCTGGTCCCCTGGACATGGCAGATGAGCCTGCAGCCCCACAGAAGCCAGGATCAGCAAGAAGAGTGGTGTACAGCCCCCAGCCGTAGTGTGCCTGTGGCCACACGTAACTGAAAAGCAGAGGTGGGTGTTAGTCGCTCAGTCCTGTCCAGCTCTGCGACCCAGTGGAGTACAGTCCACCAGGCTCCTCTGTCCATGGGGACTCTCCAGGCAATAGTACTGGAGTGGGTTGCCATTCCCTTCTCCAGGGAACCTTCCAGACCCAGGGATCAAACCTGGGTTCCCACATGACAGGCAGATTGTTTACCATCTGAGCCACCAGGGAAACCCAGCTGCACAGTAGAGGTAATGGCATCTGGTACCACATCTTTTCGACTGTGGAGGTGTCCACAGATTCGGCCCCTTACTGTGGCCTGCAGTGGTGGTACCTGGGAAGCTGACAACACCGGACATGGCAGACCCTGGCTCCCCGTCTTTCCGTCTCTCTCCCCCTGTGGCAGCAGGAACTGAAACTAAAAAGATCTTTAATGCTGCGGAAGTGCTCACCACCTGAGTGCTCCGGGCGAAGTGCCAGCATCCCCAAAGGCACAAGCAGCGCTAATCAAAGCACTTGACCAAACCTCTTACAGAGGCGGAGGAGGGCGCTGCAACCAGAAACAGCTCAGAGAAGAGAGACCAAATGTTGTGCTATAGGCCACTTACTGGGAAATGAAAGAAAGCCCTCTCATTCCCAGCCCGTTGACTCTTGAGAATCAAGTTAGGAAAAAAAGAAAGGTTTATCTCAAGTAGAAATGCTACTTCAGTAGTATTTAGTGCTTTCACTACTTTAAATGCACTAGTAAAAGAACAACTCATCAAACACCAAAGAACAACAAAAACGTTGTATCACAAAAAGAACATGACAGTTCTTCAGAATTCAAACTTAGAGTCACAAAATATTAGAATCTGTTAGAGCATTCAAAAGTGGCTGTCATGAAGAAACTCAACAAGCTGCAAGGAAACACAGGAAAGCAATTTAATGAGCTCAGGGATAAAATTAATGAACAAGATTAATTGATGAAAAAATTAATTTCTTTACCAAAGAAATTAAAATTCTGAAAAAAGAACCAAACAAATTCTGAAGCTGAAAAGCTTAATAAATGAGATGAAGAATTCATTTAGAAGCATTGGTAATTGAGCAGGGGATTTGGAAGAGGAACATAGTGAGCTTGAAATAGAAATGATACAGGTAGAAGGGGAATGACAATTAAGATGTAAAAATGTGAGGAAATTTTCTAAGAACAATCAACTCTTTTAGAAAGGGCGACACTAGGGTAATGGGTATCTCAGAAGGAAAAGAGAGCAGAGAGCTTATTGAACGAAATAATAGACTTCCAAAAACGTAATATTTTAACCTTAATTTTTCCGATAAGAAGTTCTGGAATATGATGTGTATTTTATACTCACAAAACCTGTCAATTCAAACATTTTAAGTACAGGAATTGGACTCCAACAAACAACACAGGTCTATTACATAATATCAGTTCAAACGGAGACTAGGAGAGTCCCATTTTAACATGTTAACTAGCTCTTATACAGCAATGGAAGTGAAGGCAGTTAGTAAATTATAAAGTGATTGATCAATAACAAACGGTGTTTTCTAACCTTCAGTTCAGTTCAGTTCAGTCGCTAAGTCCTGTCTGACTTTTTGTGACCCCATGGACTGTGCACCATGCCAGGCCTCCCTGTCCTTCACCAACTCCCGGAGTTTACCCAAACTCATGTCCATTGAGTCGGTGATGCCATCCAACCATCTCATCTCAGCTATTTTTGAATTCTAACCTTCACCTAACTGTAAATTCCATTAGTTTGCCTGTTGTGCCCAAATATTACCAGCAGAGGGCGCTCGAAGCTGANTCACCAACTCCCGGAGTTTACCCAAACTCATGTCCATTGAGTCGGTGATGCCATCCAACCATCTCATCTCAGCTATTTTTGAATTCTAACCTTCACCTAACTGTAAATTCCATTAGTTTGCCTGTTGTGCCCAAATATTACCAGCAGAGGGCGCTCGAAGCTGACAAGTCGTCTTTAACTTAGACGTACTAGAGACTTACTGACTGGATTGGCTGGATATAAAAACCAATACAGCGGTTCAGTTAGGAAAAATCATACTCTTACAAAACCAATACCTTATGAAACTATTAGGTGCTAATTACAGAAATTCTTATAATTGTGATAAGTAGAATTTATATCAATTAATGCATCACCCCCATAGTCCCACTGAAACACAAATACTTTTTACTATGAATAAAAGTTCCAGGCTCTTTTCTGCACATAGAATTTAATTCCATGTAATCATGGTTACATTAAGGGAAATGTGGGCTCAGAGATATCCGGGCATGTTTCAAAGCTGATGAGATTGATCAACCATGATGAAAATAATTATTCAGAACTTGCACTATTAATAGAGAAATTCCACTACTCATAAAATAAAATTTCTGATATGGTGAGGAACCAGAGACACATAATCATATATTGGCATTTGGCCTTCAGTTCAGTTCAGTTCTGTTGCTCAGTCGTGTCTGACTCTTTGCGACCCCATGAATTGCAGCACGCCAGGCCTCCCTGTCCATCACCAACTCCTGGAGTTCACTCAGACTCACGTCCATTGAGTCAGTGATGCCATCCAGCCATCTCATCCTCTGTCGTCCCCTTCTCCTCCTGCCCCCAATCCCTCCCAGCATCAGAGTCCCTTCCAATGAGTCAACTCTTCGCATGAGGTGGCCAAAGTACTGGAGTTTCAGCTTCAGCATCATTCCTTCCAAAGAACATCCAGGACTGATCTCCTTTAGAATGGACTGGTTGGATCTTCTTGCAGGCCAAGGGACTCTCAAGAGTCTTCTCCAACACCACAGTTCAAAAGCATCAATTCTTCAGCGCTCAGCTTCCTTCACAGTCCAACTCTCACATCCGTACATGACCACTGGAAAAACCATAGCCTTGACTAGATGGACCTTAGTTGGCAAAGTAATGTCTCTGGTTTTGAATATGCTATCTAGGTTAGTCATAACTTTCCTTCCAAGGAGTAAGCGTCTTTTAATTTCATGGCTGCAATCACCATCTGCAGTGATTTTGGAGCCCCAAAAAATAAAGTCTGACACTGTTTCCACTGTTTCCCCATCTATTTCCCATGGCTATAGTTTGGGGTCAAGGACATTAAATCCTTAGTGGTCTAACATGTCATTTATGTGGGCCTGACTCACAGAACATGACAGAAGTTGTTGTCACGGAAGTTTGCATTGATGGCAAAGGAAACAGATCTGGGAAGGACAAAAAATGTATGGTGCTGATCTTGAAGGCAATCCTTGAGTAACCAGACGTTTGTGTCAATTTCTAGGCATAGAATTTGGTAATGAAACAAAGGCTCCTAGAGCAAAATGAGAAAAAATATTCTTTCAAGGTAATAAATTTGAACTGTTTTCAGGCCTCGCACCATGGGATTTAAACATTAGATAGATTTGGTTTAGAAGTAAGTTTTTGACTCTCACGTTGGTTGTGTGACTTGAACAAATTAAATAGTAACTCTGAAACTTAGTTTCCCTACCTAAAAATGGGGATAATAAAATAATCTACTTCAAAAATTTACAATGCCTTTTTCATAGAAAGTATTCAATGAATGATAGTTGTAATCAAAACTAAGGGAAAAAAAACTTAAGACATATTTATTGATAAAAACCAGAACATATTCAGACTGGAAGGATGTTCTGAGTTCATCAATAATAAATTCAATCGTGGGCAGGAAAAACAGAAAGAAGCCAGAAGATGTTCAAGATCCAACTGCAGGATTATCAAGATCTCTAACTTTTTGTTAAAATCTGTAAGTTCCTCCCCTTCGCTCTGCTCCCCTCTCCTCCTTTTCTCTTCTCTCCCTCCCCCTTCTGTCTTCTGTCTCTCTTTTTCTTTCCTCTTGACAGCTGTGAGAGTTAAGAGTTTTTTCTTTCTGTAGCATAAATCGGTTTTCCTTATTTCCAGTCATTTGACCTTATGCCCTCCAGCAGTTTTGCTTTCTCTTCTCATGACAGTTCCTCAGACATTTGGAGTCAGTGACTGCCTCCCTGTAGTCATCCCTGGGTCTTCAGGGTCCTTTTGTGACACAGACCAGGGCCTTGGCACTACTGATAGCCTCTGTGCCTGTCTTAGTCTATCTCTGTCCCTACAGGCGCCTCATCTCCCAGCTGACTCCCATAGCACTGAGTAGGGCCATCACCATCTTAAGTATGGACACAGTTCATGCAGTTAAAGCCTATGTGCGTGCATGCTAAGTTGCTTCAGTTGTGTCCAACTCTTTGTGACCCTATGGACAATAGCCCACCAGGCTCCTCTGTCCATGGGATTCTCCAGGCAGAATACTGGAGTGGGTTGCCATGCCCTCCTCCAGGGGATCTTCTTGACCCCAGGATCGAACCCATGTCTCTTAACATCTCCTGCATTAGCAGATGAGTTCTTTACCACTATTACCACCTAGGAAGGCCAAAAAATTGGGGAGCTGGCTGACCGAGAAGATGGCAGGTTAGAGCCTCCAAATATAAAGCCCACACTGATTTTTTTAAAATATAAATTTATTTATTTTAATTGGAGGTTAATTACTTTACAATATTGTATTGGTTTTGCCATACCATTTTTATGGACTTCCCCAGAAGGGCAGATGGATTTTTTTTTTCAACAAAGGGCAGGGCTTGCTCATTTTGCAGATCTGCCTATCATCTACCTTTGATGATGTTTTGGGCATTCTGATTCTGGAAAAATGGGTTTATATGCAGATTTGAAAAATGCTGGCTAAGGCTTGGGTGATTGGCAGATGCTCCATTTAGAAGCCTGGAAATTGTCTTTCACAGTCAGAGCCCCTGAGCCTTGCCACAGGAGGGTGGAGAGAATGAGGCTATAGACAGCCTCTGGCAACGTGCTTCTTCCTTAGAGAAGATGAACTAGAGACAAGGGGCATGTGAGCTCCAGGGTTTGTGCCAACACTGGCCCTGACAATCTTTTCTCATCAAAAGCAAAATAATTGTTCCTTTTTGAGAAGGACTGTTTTCATTTTTCCAAGTGTACCCTTTCTATTAAGTGTTCTTTAATTTACAAGATGGTTGTGATGGGAAGTAGAATTTTTTTATCCACTTACTTGGAAAAATAAAATTTGGCCAACTGTTGACCTATCAAATTAGAGAGTATTAGTCTCTAATTTATTTACATACATTAAATAATACTTTTAGATACATTAAATAATGTTTTCACTTTATAGAGAAGGGAAAAATTTTCCTTTACCCTCTTAGGGTTCTTGGCAGGGTCTGAAAATTAAACTGACAAGGATTTAACAAGAGAAAAGCACAATTTTCACATGTCCATGGAAAGTTCTACAAGAGAAGGAAGACCTGAAAAAATGACCAAATCAGGAGGCTTTTATATCTCTAAGACAAAGAAACAATGTTGTTTAGTCGCTAAGTTGTGTCTGCCTCTTTGTGACCCTATGGACCTAGCCTGCCAAGCTCCTCTGTCCATGGAGTTTCCCAGGCAAGAATACTGCAGTAGGTTGCCATTTCCTTCTCCAGGGGATCTTCCTGACCCAGGGATCGAACCCAGGCCTCCTGCATTGGTGGTGGATTCTTTATCACTGAGCCACCAAGAAAGGGCAAAGAAACAATAAATCCATGGGAAAATGGCAAGATGGCAAGGTGTTTGAACTTGAAGTTCTAGATGGTGAAGAAGTAGCTGAAAGACAAAGGCAAGTTTAACAAGGTTTATTATACAGATTCCTCAGCTCCAAACTCCCCAACTCAAGGAGTAAGTTGATACAAGGGAGGGAACCATCACATGAGAGGTTTTTGACCTGCTTCAGGGAAGAAGGGCAAGGAGGGAAGGTCAGGATGAATTTTCTAATTCTGCTTTTTTCTCAAACTCTTCCAGCCCCAGATGTTCAATATGCCCAGACGCCATAATTCAAGTTTGTCCTGGACCCATCTACCTCCTGAATACTAATTTCCACATAATTAAGAGTCTGTGAGTAGAATTCACTATGTGTTCAGACCAAGAGCTTTGCCAACACTGACCATCTTACTTCTGTAACCTCCCAATGTACAGAAAAAGAAGCTAATAGGTGGCAGGACCAATGAGCACAGTAGGCTTGGCTTTCAACCCTACATGGAATTGCCTCTCTAGGTCTTAATCGGATTCTTGAAGCAGTGCGAGCCTGGGAATGTAGCCATGCAATGAATGTGCATCGCCCAGAAAGTGCGGTAGGAAGGAAAGCGTCTGTGTAGCCCTGTGCAAGTCAGCTCAAATCTCATCTTTAGACTCTATGCGGTGAAACCCCCTTGCCGCTCTAAGAATCGAGTTTTTAGCCATGTCATTAATTACATGCACACAGTCCATGAGTGGAATGTAACAGGAAAGAACAAAGGACAGATAAGTGAGTGCAAAGAGCTGGGGCTTCTTTCCTCATATTCGTGTGTATGGTGTGGGAGAGTTCTTCTCTCCTGGAAATATGTAGCTAGCTCTAAGGACCTACCCTTTTGCTAGAGAAGAGAACAAATGATAGGAAAGAGAAAAGCCTGCTAGAATAGGGCAAAGGAGACAGACACCGTAATCAGTTGCTGTGCTCGTGGTGTTGCTGGGAAATGACCTGCCCATTAGTCAGGCAGGACCGTGGGGCATAAAGAAAGCCATCAACCCAGAAGGGAGTGGGTTATCTTGGTAAATGCCAGATCTCTTCTGCCCTCTTCCACTCTGTTTTAATTGACATGTTCAGTACTCTCTGATCTATAGCAATTAAGAGGCAGCTTCTGCCAGCGGAAGCTGGTCAGGCCTTTGAATCTGACACCGGGACCAGAGGGAGAGCTGCCACGGGAAGCTGTGCTGTCAGGAGATGACAGGGACCTGTGGCAGGGGTAAGCGCCTTCACCCAGAGGCAGCCTTGCTAGTGAGATGAGAGCAGGCTGCAGCAAGTTAGCAGACACAGGAGTGAGCTGGCAGAAAGAATCACATCACATCTGCCGGAGAAGGTGATCAAAAGCAACAGGACTCAGGCAGCTGCCAGAAGGTGACCCTGGATACTCATCTGCTTCAAAAACACAGCTGACCCTGACATTTGTGAGGAAGTAAATGAATGTGTTCAGGATAAGGCTTGACCGAGGTTGTTTTTTTTTTTTTTTTTAAGTAAAACTTCTCTCACTATTTAAAAAAGTATTTTATTTAATAATGTAATTAAAATTTTATTTGATAATTTATTTTTATTTTTGCTGCGCTAGGTCTTTGTTGCTGTGTGGGCTTTTCTCTAGCTGTGGTGAGCAGGGGCGATTCTCCAGTTGCAGTGTGCAGGCATCTCATTGAGGGGGCTTCTCTTGTTGCAGAGCACAAGCTTTTTAGGGAGTCTGGGTCTCAGTGGTTGTGGCTCTTGGGCTCTAGAGCACAGACCCAGTCGTTGTGGTACATGGGTGTGGTTGCTCCATGGCACGTGGGGTCTTCCCAGACTAGGGTCAGAACCTGTGACTCCTGTATTCGCGGGTGGATTGTCCACCATCCAGCCGAGAGTGAAGACCTCGACCAAGTTAAACCCTCTCTGTCTGTCTGTCTCCGAATTTAAAAGCTCCATCCTTGCTATTTGATCACTTGCTGATTATTATGAAATAATGTTTTGAACTGTGGTGTTGGAGAAGACTCTTCAGAGTCCCTTGGACTGCAAGGAGATCCAACCAGTCCATTCTGAAGGAGATCAGCCCTGGGTGTTCTTTGGAAGGACTGATGCTAAAGCTGAAACTCCAGTACTTTGGCCACCTCATGAGAAGAGTTGACTCATTGGAAAAGACTCTGATGCTGGGAGGGATTGAGGGCAGGAGGAGAAGGGGACGACCGAGGATGAGATGGCTGGATGGCATCACGGACTTGATGGACGTGAGTCTGAGTGAACTCCGGGAGATGGTGATGGACAGGGAGGCCTGGCGTGCTGCGATTCATGGGGTCGCAAAGAGTCGGACACAACTGAGCGACTGAACTGAACTGAACTGAACTGAACTGAACTGAATGTTTTGTATAATGTCTATACTTTTGGATTTTCAGTCTCCCAGTTTTATTCCTCGGGGAGCTCTGCCAATACTCATCTGAACACTTCCTTAAGCAAGAGACTCAACACTTGATTTTTCTTTACCTCCCATCAGTTCAGGGACAGATGTTGAAAGGAAAATCTACTTCATTCCAAGTTCAAAGAGTGTATTTTGCTAAAAGTCATGCCTGAGGCAGAAAAGTAGTATATCCATTTTTTTTTTATATGAAAAGGTATTTTAATCTTCTGGATCATGGTTTTTTGTCATGTTCTTTATTATTTCATTCAGCTTGTGACTTCGTAAAAAGAAAGGGTCACTTTCTTATAGAGGTAATTTAAATTTTCATTTTCCATAAAATCACATGGTAGCTATTTGAGGTGGCACTCTCAGCTGGAAAAGATTTACCATATTTAAATAAATATATTTACTGCAATTAGACCAATTATAGTTTATTCATCCTGAAGTCTTAAATTTTCTTAAAGTTTTGTTTAAAGCATACTTTATGTCCTAGAAAGCAATTCACGCTTCTATTGCAGATTTCTACATTGTGGAAACTGAAGCTCAGAGTGACTAAAGGATCTTCACTGATGGCAGACAGGTCTTGGATTTCTTATCCTAAACCCACCCCTGTGCTCTTTCCAACCTGCTGTTCCACCTCCATTTTCAAGGAAAAATCTATTATTTAATGGTAAGTAATTGGTCTCTACATTTTTATTCAAAATGTGGTCTAGCAACCAGTACCATGCCCTACCCCCAACCCTGGCAGAATCTTCAAAAGCAGAATCTTTGACCCTGGCCCAAACCTATGAAATCAGAATCTACATTTTAACTCTATTCATGGAAGAGTCATGTGCATGTTGAAATCTGCAAGATACTAAGTTCTCAGATTGGACTTGTAATTGATGGATATATTTGGTTAGAGTAGCCGCTCAGGCTTTATAGGATTGGAAAACAACATATGTGCATATATGTTTTCATTTCAATTCATAAAGCTATTGATTGTTCTTTAGCTTAGCTTGTTACACGACAGAAGTTCAGCATTACAAATAACTAAAGAGATGATTAGTTAAAATCAAGTAAAACCTAGGAATGATCTTTAACATTACATTGACCATGGGATAACCTAAGTGTGTAGGTCCTGTCTTAATTGGAATATTGGGCTTCCCTGGTAGCTCAGACAGTAAAGCATCTGCCTGCAATGTGGGAGACCTGGGTTCGATCCCTTGGTCGGGAAGATCCCCTGGAGAAGGAAATGGCAATGCACTCCAGTACTCTTGCCTGGAAAATTCCATGGATGGAGGAGCCTGGTGGGATAGTCCATGGGATCGCAAACAGTNATCTGCCTGCAATGTGGGAGACCTGGGTTCGATCCCTTGGTCGGGAAGATCCCCTGGAGAAGGAAATGGCAATGCACTCCAGTACTCTTGCCTGGAAAATTCCATGGATGGAGGAGCCTGGTGGGATAGTCCATGAGATCGCAAACAGTCAGACATGACTGAGCAACTTCACTGGTTAATTGGAGTATAATAATAGGGATTGTGATGGTACAAAAGGACTTTTAGAAATGAAATGGGAAGGTGTGAAACTGGGCTCTCCCCTTCCACTGAGAAATAGGCATCTGATTACGGACTCAGTCTTAAGACATCCTTTGTAACCATAAGTTAAAAGCAGGGAACATTCCTCGTCTTCTTATGTGTGAATTTTCATACCAGTGATAAGAGCAGGTCTGGCACTGCATTCTTAAACTGTTTTATTGCTGTTGTTATGGAATATCAGCGTGGGGCGACCGTTGCACACTGGATTTTCATCCATCTCTTATCTTCCCTCTTCCCTAACCATACAGTGTCTACCTTGTCCTCTTTCCTCTCATGATTCCAGGAAGTTATTAAAGTACCTTTTTCTGTAAAATAATTTTCTGTTTAACAGCAGAAATGCCTTTTGAAAAAATAAAACAATCTCAAAACCTTCCCTCCTGCTTAAAATCCCCAATGTCTTCTATTTTTAAAAGATTAGATAAAAAATTCTTAATAGACCTACATCTTTTAAACAATATTCATTCATTTATCTTTCGTTGAGGTATAGTTGATTTATAATGCCCCAGGTGTACAGAAAAGTGATTCAGTCATACACATACACACAGGTATGCGCATGGTGTTCACTCACTTAAGTCGTATCCTACTCTGCGACCCCATGGGCTGCAGCATGCCAGGCTCCTCTGTCATCCACCATCTCCCAGAGTTTGCTCAAATTCGTATGCATTGAATCAGTGATGCTGTCTAACCATCTCATTCTCTGCCATCCCCTTCTGCTTTTGCCTTCAATCTTTCTTAGCATCAAGGTTTTTCCAATGAGTCAGCTCTTTGCATCGGGTAAACCCTGAAAAAGACACCTACATATGTGTGTCTTTTCCATTACAGGTTATTATAAGATATTGAATATAGTTTCCTGTGCTATACAATACATCCTTATTGTTTACTTTATATATAGTTGTGTATATATGTTAACCCCAAATTCCTAATTTATCCCTTCCCTACCCCTTACCCCTTTAGTAACCATAAGCTTCTCTTCTGTGTCTGTAAATCTGTTTCTGTTTCATGAATAAGTTCATTTGTATCATTTTTTTTTTTTTAGATTCCACATGTAAGTGATATCATAGAGTACTTGTCTTTTGCTGAATAGTCCTACATCTTAATGTTCACCCTGATTTGACTCTTACTCAACTTATTAATGCAATGTGTGATCCTTGATTGGTCCCAGATAAGAAAAAGAAAATTTCAATTCTATAAAAGACAGTAATGGGACAATTAGAAAAACTTGAATAAATTCTGTATATCAGAAATATCATATCAATGTTAATAAAAGTTGCATGCTACTGTTTAAACAGGTATCATTTTCTCTGCAGCTTACTCTTAAATGGTTCAAGAAAATAAGTATAGTATACACATGCATACACACACAGAGGAAGAGTGAAAGAGGTATGCACACAGATAAACATAGGCAGTAGAATAATATTTAGAGAATTTAGGTGAAAGGATTTTAGGATTTCTTTGTAAAATATTATTACTGTAGTTATTCTGTAAGTCTAAAATTTACATGAAAAAGAATTTGGACACCTAGTCATGTAGATCATTCTTTTGTCATTACACTTATCGTTATGAAAGCTTAATCCACAGAATATCTTCATGATTCATTTTTGAATGAAATGAAGGCTTATAAAGAATAAGCATGCTATGATTCAAGTTATATAAACTGTGCATACACATATATTTTGAATAGAAAATAGACTGAAACAATAAGCTTATAAATAGCAAAGATATTATTCTTTAGCAGTGAGATTTATGGGTAATTTTAATATATTTTTCTTTTGCTTATCTATTTTTTTCTTAATTTATTCAAATGGCTGTTATTTGCTAAAATGAAAAAACAATAGTTATTATACTTGCAAATTCTTCATTAGATTTTATTCCATCTTGCTTAGAAATTAAAATTGCAAGTAATAAATTTATTTTTCAACTTAATTTGCAAAACATTAGTGACTATTTTAACCTTGCTGAAATCCGAAATTCAATGGTTTCTCTTGTATTTGGTTTTTCCTATTTGTTTACATGGAGAAAAATTGAAAAAAATCTCTTGTTCTTTCCTAAAGTTTAACCAATTTTTCTCACCCACCTTAACACTTGGAGTTTAACTGAAGCTGATAAAAAAAGGGGAAACTAAGTCATCTGGATAGGTATGTATGCAGTTGTCTTGAGTCCATTTGGCAAAGGTGCTAAAAAGTGCCTTGTCAGGTACAGAGAGAAACTAAAGACACAAAGGCCCTAGATACTGTGTCTATTGAAGGGATACAAGAAGTTACATTTTTATTTTATGAATAATGCCCCCCAGTAATTGACTTTGGCCCCATCAAGACAGTCATGCATGTGAAAAGGTGATTTGGCAATTTGGAGCTTTCATCAAAAAGGACAAAAGATTAAGAACTTGAAAAAGGCCGGGTGAACTTTTTCTTAGATTTTATCTCTTTTTCATCCATTATCAGCCTTGGGAGAAAGACTGTACTTTTTGAAAGCTATCAAAACTTTTTTCTTATTTTTTTTCTAGTTAAAAGCCATATATATTGTAGATAAATTAGAAAACACAGAAAAGAAAACAGAAGGGGGAAACATTTTGTAATTCCAGAACAAAAGATAGCAAGTCATTTATTAATACATTCTCCTCAAGCCAGATATACATGCAAATACATATATTTATTTTATTAACATGGGATCACATTATTTTGTAAATAAAGGTTTTTCTAGGTAAATGTTCCACTGTATAATTTTACCATAAACAACTGAACCTAGTTCACATTTATTTCATATTTATGTCATTTCAATTTTTTTTCTCTCTTCCCTAAAAGGGACACCATTTTGATGACTATCTTTATAGCTAAATCTCTGTGCATTTGAATATTTGCTTAGGACAAACTTCTGGAAATATGCTTACTTTGATTTTTTTCCTAAGGAATTTTGATATATATTTCTTCTTTCAGAATGAAGCAATGTTGTATATTCTCACTTTGAGAAACAACTTTATCTTGCATAACCTTGCCCATTATTTTTAATCCTTGAAAAGCTGATAGTTGAAAAATACTATGTATTCTAAATGGCATTTCCTTTCTACTAGAGAGAATAAACTTTTTTCCTATCCTTATTGGCTATTTATATTTATTATGTAAATTTTCTTTTCTAACTTGTAAAATACTAAAATATGAGAATGCTGGAGATGAGTTCTTTTTTCTTTCCTTTCTTTTTTTTAGCTAGGGAACCCATTATCAAATAAAATATTGGAAGGAAAAAGAAATAAAAGACTGTACTTTTTGAAAGCTATCAAAACTTTTTTCTTATTTTTTTTCTAGTTAAAAGCCATATATATTGTAGATAAATTAGAAAACACAGAAAAGAAAACAGAAGGGGGAAACATTTTGTAATTCCAGAACAAAAGATAGCAAGTCATTTATTAATACATTCTCCTCAAGCCAGATATACATGCAAATACATATATTTATTTTATTAACATGGGATCACATTATTTTGTAAATAAAGGTTTTTCTAGGTAAATGTTCCACTGTATAATTTTACCATAAACAACTGAACCTAGTTCACATTTATTTCATATTTATGTCATTTCAATTTTTTTTCTCTCTTCCCTAAAAGGGACACCATTTTGATGACTATCTTTATAGCTAAATCTCTGTGCATTTGAATATTTGCTTAGGACAAACTCCTGGAAATATGCTTACTTTGATTTTTTTCCTAAGGAATTTTGATATATATTTCTTCTTTCAGAATGAAGCAATGTTGTATATTCTCACTTTGAGAAACAACTTTATCTTGCATAACCTTGCCCATTATTTTTAATCCTTGAAAAGCTGATAGTTGAAAAATACTATGTATTCTAAATGGCATTTCCTTTCTACTAGAGAGAATAAACTTTTTTCCTATCCTTATTGGCTATTTATATTTATTATGTAAATTTTCTTTTCTAACTTGTAAAATACTAAAATATGAGAATGCTGGAGATGAGTTCTTTTTTCTTTCCTTTCTTTTTTTTAGCTAGGGAACCCATTATCAAATAAAATATTGGAAGGAAAAAGAAATATTGGAAGGAAACTCTGTATATAAAGTGGATAGAGTATAGCCACACAAGTTGAAGCAGATTGTCGGGGAAGGAGAACAAGAGTCAGTGAAATATTGCTGAGCAAGGGAGGAGAAATTTACAGAAAGAATGGAAGGGAGAAGAGTCTGAAGGCCAGGAGACCAGTTTGTTGTTGTTTAATCACTAAGTTGTGTCCAACTCTTCTGTGACCCCATGGACTGTAGCCTGACGGGCTCCTCTGTCTGTGGACTTTTCCAAGCAAGAATACTGGGGTGGGTTTCTTCTCCAGGGGATCTTCCCAACCCCGCAATCAAACCTGTGTCCCCAACATTGGCAGGTGGATTCTTCACCACTGTGCCATCAGGGAAGCCCAGGAGATTAGGAGAGGACATATAATCATGCCAGTGACCAGGACGACACTGTCTGTACCATGAATTGGGAAGATTTCAGGTAAACCTGATTATTGCTTTCTCCTTCCCTCTCACTGATTCTTTTGAGAAGTTCTTCAAATTTGGAGCATATTCCCAGACTTCTTTCAGTCTGAGGTAGGAAAAATCGGGAAACCAGGATTAGCTATTGACTTCTGTAGGGCTAGAGCTGCAAAGACATGAAACACTTAGTTCAGTGCTTCTCATACTCAAATATGCAAACTTGCCCTGAGACTTATTAAAAACATAGCATTGAGGTGGGGGGTTATGTTCTGCCTTTTTAATAATCTCCCAAGGGATGCCCAGGTTGTTGCTCCAGGGAGCACACTGAGGAGGAAAATCTGGTCCAATTCCCTTATTTCAGAGAAGAATCCCTGCAGACTTAGAAGTGTGAAGACTTCTATTATAACTACCTGTATGGCAAGAATACCTCCCCCCACAACACACACACACACAACTACCTGGGATGCTGAATAAAAGGTAATCGAGTATGGCTGATTCGCTTTGCTGTACGGAAGAAACTAACACAGCATTGTAAATCAGCATTGCTCCAATAAAGAAAACAATTTTTAAAAATTTAAAAAAATTTATACAGAAAAGAAGATAGGTAACCGATATCTTACCGAAAGCACACAACTGACCTTGAAGTAAGACATCTGCAGGAATACTAGGAGAGGACTGAAAACTAGAGAATAAACACATGAACTCCAATGGTACACATGGGGAGCCACTCACCTCATTTTCTAAGCGACTTCCAGAGGGCCCACACAACTCGATCAAAATTACACTTTTGCAAACCCAGTGTAAGCACTTAAATATTAGCCAATAGAAACTGAGGAAGATATTTTTGTATTATTTTTCAATATAAAATTATACAATTTTTAAACATTATACTCTGTTTACAGTTATTTTAGAGTATTGACTATATTTCCCATGTTGTACAACACACCCATGAAGCCTATCTCATACTCAATAGAAACGGAAGATTTGGGCAAATAATAATGGAGGAAGACCTGCATATCAGATTTAAAACAACTGAAGCTCCAGTACTTTGGCCACCTCAGTGGAAAAGACTGATGCTGGGAGGGATTGGGGGCAGGAGGAGAAGGGGACAACAGAGGATGAGATGGCTGGATGGCATCACCAACTTGATGGACGTGAGTCTGAGTGAACTCCGGGAGTTGATGATGGACAGGGAGGCCTGGTGTGTTGCGATTTATGGGGCCAAAAAGAGTCGGACACGACTGAGCGACTGAACTGAACTGAACTGAACTGAGTGCTACTATGATTAATAAAAACAGAAATAGACAAATACATCAGTAGATCAGCATAGAGAGCAGAAACAGTACACCTGTAAATATGTATTTTCTTTGTATCTGTGTAGTCTGCATTTCAATTCAGTGGAGGGGGGAAGGTAAATTTAATAATGATAATGGGACAACTTACTTTCTTTGAAGGAAATCAGGAATGGTACACTGCAGTCCAAATGTGAAATAAGTTATGTAATAAATTTAAGACACAACTGTGAGAAGAAAATAAAGGATACTCTTTCTATAAATCTTAGGAATCCAGAAGCCCCAATAACAAGTGGACAAATTTAATCACATAGAATAAAAACTTCTGCACAGCCAAAGGTCCTATTAAAACAAAGTCACAGAATGAACAGTAATCTAGGAGAAACAACCTAATGCTTATTAATAAAGGAGTGCTACACCTAATATAAAAAAAGTTTCCCAACAAATGAATCAGAAAAACAAACAACCCGTAAAATTTTTTTAAAAAATACAAACAGATGGTCTGAAGAAGAAATGCAGATGGGAACTTAATGGTAATCAGAGAGATGCAAATTAAGACTACAGTGTCTACTCTGCCCGACCAGTGGTGCTGGTTTAGGTTTGAACTGTTAAACTCATGAAAGAATAGGCTTTATTCCACACCATGTTTATTTTGCTCTATGACAAGACAAATGAAAGGCAACAACAAATCATGCACGGCACAAACTGAGTGGGGTCTTCTGACTGTTAGGCAGGATTTGCCGTATCCTTTTATCTTTACACACTCAGAACATGCACGGTCACAGGTACGGAACTGAGCTCTTGGATGCCATCAGCCCTGGATTTGAATACCCTGCTAATTGTACCAGTGCTGATACAGCAGCAGCTGAACAATATCATTCATTTTTTACTTGAAAAAGCATCTTGATGATAATGTGCAGGTGCTTGGCCCAGGACATTGACCTCAAACTTGTTATCGTTTATCTTGGATGTGCTTTGGACATAATTCTAGTTATTAGCAACATAGGATTTAACCAAATGTCAAATACATATGTGCATATGTGTATATATACATGTGAGAAAGTGAAAGTGAAAGTGATAGTTGCTCAGTCATGTCCAACCATTTGTGACCCCATGGCTGTTCCTCTGTCCCCATAAGGAAATCTTTAGGCAAGACTACTGGAGTGGGTTGCCATTTCTTTCTCCAGGGGAACTCTTTCATGAAGAGGCCTTACAAATAGCTGTGAAAAGAAGAGAAGTGAAAAGGCAGAGGAACCAGAGATCAAATTGCCAACATCCACTGGATCATCGAAAAAGCAAGAGAGTTCCAGAAAAACATCTATTTCTGCTTTATTGACTATGCCAAAGCCTTTGACTGTGTGGATCACAATAAACTGTGGAAAATTCTGAAAGAGATGGGAATACCAGACCCCCTGACCTGCCTCTTGAGAGCTCTGTATGCAGGTCAGGAAGCAACAGTTAGAACTGGACATGGAACAACAAGCTGGTTCCAAATAGGAAAAGGAGTATGTCAAGGCTGTATAACTTATATGCAGAGTACATCATGAGAAACG
>SJYX01007293.1:160257-177800 GCA_006410675.1 Oreotragus oreotragus | reverse complement strand
GATGCTTTTGAACTGTGATGTTGGAGAAGAGTCTTGAGACTCCCTTGGACTGCAAGGAGATCCAACCAGTCCATTCTGAAGGAGATCAACCCTGGGATTTCTTTGGAAGGAATGATGCTAAAGCTGAAACTCCAGTACTTTGGCCACCTCATGTGAAGAGTTGACTCATTGGAAAAGACTCTGATGCTGGGAGGGATGGGGGGCAGGAGGAGAAGGGGACGACAGAGGATGAGATGGCTGGATGGCATCACGGACTCGATGGACGTGAGTCTGAGTGAACTCCAGGAGATAGACAGGGAGGCCTGGCGTGCTGCGATTCATGGGGTCGCAAAGAGTCGGACACGACTGAGTGACTGAACTGAACTGAACTGAGCAGGAAGTACCAGTGTCTCATATGAAGCTGAAGATCGTCCCTGCAAGTTCTTCCACTGTGCCTAACTCTACCCCTCCTGCCTTCCTCCCTCACAAAAACATAATGTCAATCAGGTGGGTGGTAACTCAGCAGACGAGAATCTCTGTGGCCAGTGACTGGTCCAAGGGTTGGCCATGTAACTCTACCCAGCCACTCAGGGACCAGCTGCATGATGAGATCGAGGGAGAGGAGCCCCAGGGTAGAGTTCAGAGAGCCAAACGCACAGAAAGGCTGAAATGAGAGAGTGAGAGCACGGAGGGTGCTCAGTACATATTTCTAATCTCCAAAGTCCCAAGGGCCCCTCTTATTCCATCTCTTCCTTCATTTCTATGTTGCTCCAAAATCCTCAAGTATCCCATTTGGGGGGGCATGAGGTCTGCAACCTACTCTCAAATGGCTTTGCAACTCCTTCCCTCTCCTCCTGTCGTCATCCTCCACCTCTTAATCAGCTCCAGTTCATTTGGCCAGAGCTTAGGCTCCCTGAAAAGAATACTGTTTTAAAAACCACTTTTGGCAAAGTGCTTATATAAAAGGGGCAAGGTCTTACTAAAATCAAATGGTGAAATGGTAAAAAGCAATAAAAGTAAAAATGAACGTATATGTAACTATTTATAATGGGGAGGAAAAAAAAAGTTACAGAACACAGCCACTTCCAGAGCAAACCATACTGGCCAGTGTCAATGGCCTGCTCTTGTAAGTAGCGTCGCCATCTTGAATGGCTTGTAGCACTATACCACACTTGCTGCTGCTGCTGCTAAGTCACTTCAGTCGTGTTCGACTCTGTGCAACCACACAGACGGCAGCCCACCAGGNCAAACCATACTGGCCAGTGTCAATGGCCTGCTCTTGTAAGTAGCGTCGCCATCTTGAATGGCTTGTAGCATTATACCACACTTGCTGCTGCTGCCGCTAAGTCACTTCAGTCGTGTCCGACTCTGTGCAACCACACAGACGGCAGCCCACCAGGCTCCGCCGTCCCTGGGATTCTCCAGATAAGAACACTGGAGTGCGTTGCCATTTCCTTCTCCAATGTGTGAAAGTGAAAAGTGAAAGTGAAGTCACTCAGGCATTTCTGACTCCCAGTGACCCCATGGACTGCAGCCCACCAGGCTCCTCCGTCCATGGGATTTTCCAGGCAAGAGTGCTGGAGTGGGGTGCCGTCACCTTCTCCTTATACCACCCTTAGTGGTATGAAACTTTGGGTATTTTGTACTTGCTTTCTCCCTTGTTTCTTTTTCATAAATCTCAGCAAAATATTTCAGAAAAACCTCTGCATTTTCAAAAATTAAAAATGTCTCTACAAATAGATCACTTTTCTCTCCACTATTATAAAAACATTTCCCCATTGCTTTTGTTTGAAAGGAATGAACTGCATAACATATATGTACAGAGATATCAAAATCTAAACTCTTCGAATATAAACTTAAAAGTCCTGCTCTGACAAGGAGTTATTTTATTCCCTTTAAAGTGATGTACCCAGCACTGAATATAGTGATTGATGGGTGGTCTGACCTAGTCAAAACACAATGGAACCAAAGTGTCCATCATGGTAAATGCTCTATTTCTATAAATGCAGCTCATGACTGAGTTGGCTTTTTGGAAATCACATATGACTTACTAACAAGCTTCCTGTTGACTAAAATCACAACGTCCTTTAAAAAGCCAAACATAACAAACAAGCATGTTTTTGCTCTCTTCCTGAAGCTGAGCAATGACTTTTCTGGATCTAAACTCATTGACACCATTTGTTATCATACGATCAGAAGTGCATTTGAGACCTCTTAGCTGTTACTCCTTGTTTGGCAGCCTGTGCCACAGAATCAGGCCCTTTTTAAATGATCCTCTGAAATCGACTTCACTGAAGTCCAGGACAAGGGTCTGATGATAGCAGACTTTCCCTTTTTGATTGTGAGCCCCGCCACTCCCACTTCTAAACTGAGTTTTGCTTGTTCACACATAGATTTAGAGTGATAATTTCCCTAGTTTCTTCCTGTTAGCAAAGCATCTGCCTGAGGTTCTGAGCTGAATGAAACGTTAAGCACCCAGAAAGCAGTATTCATCACTCACACGGCACTGGTGATGCTGCCCAGTGCAAAAGCTAATGACAAACTATAGACTGAAATGCAGTTTGGAACCCAGCTTGCCATTTACTAGCTGTGGAATCCTGAGCAAGACATCTTTGTCTTTCCGGCTTCTCATTTATAAAATGAGGTTAATAGGGGTACCTACCTGAAGGGGTTTGCTGTGAGGATGAAATAGTCACTACATATAAAGCACTTATTATCTGGAACAGGGTAAGGACTCTATAAAAGTCACTACATGTTTCACTTTCTCTATCTTGTCACGTTCACTCCCATAATAAATGGTTCTTCCCCTTTTAACCTCTAGTTCTCCAGCAACTTTAACTGTTAGGTATGTGTGTGTATATATATATATATGTATCATGACTCTGTCCTTTTAGTAAGCGTTCCCTTTGCAAAATATAATAACCTATTATTGCTGTATTCCAGCCTCAAGCTCTGTTCCACTAGTTCTTAATGATCCCTTCAGTTCAGTTCAGTTCAGTCACTCAGTCGTGTCTGACTCTTTGTGACCCCATGGACGGCAGCACGCCAGGCCTCCCTGTCCATCACTAACTCCTGGAGTTTACTCAAATTCATGTCCATTGGGTTGGTGATACCATCCAACCATCTCATCCTCTGTCGTCCCCTTCTCTTCTTGCCTTCAATCTTTCTCAGCATCAGGGTCTTTTCAAATGAGTTAGTCCTTCACATCAGGTGGCCAAAGTTTTGGAGTTTCAGCTTCAACATCAGTCCTTCCAATGAACAAGAGTGCTGAGGTGTCATTGATTGCTCTGGGTCTGAGCAGTGCTTTCTAATCCAATCTATTATTTTCACCTTTAGCATTAGGGCCCTTCAGCGCCGGTACTGAATTTTTCCTGAAGTCATCTATTCGAGTTGCTGCCACAATTGCTTTCTGCATAGATACATTTGTGACTTAACTGCTCTTGGTTCAATAAAAGAATTACAGTGCTTTATTGTGACTTGAAGAAGCCCCGGCAAGGTTTTGCCACTGCAGTTCCAAAGATCTATTACTCTGCCAGTCCAGCCCACAGAGTTAATGTTTTATATTAAGATTTCTAGTCTTTATTCCTAGAAATGGAAAGGCAAGTGACATGCTAATGCCTGATGTTGTTGAAAGAAATAGAAAATGTGGTTTGAAATTTAGGTTTTTTAAATAAAAGAAAAATCTCGGCACAGTGAACCCAATTGACCCCCTTTCCCCACGGGGGCGGACTTCACAATGCTTGAGCATTGGTGCATTTTAAACCAACAAAATGATCTAGAAGACAGACCCTATAGAGCTCAATCGTGTGAAAGAAATCATCCTGTGCTCTCAGCACATCAGGTACTTAGAATCCGTTAGGAACAGGCACAACTGCCTGTTGATGCTTCTAAATAGTGTTCTGATTCTGAGTAGCAGTCTGTCTTGGGGATGGGTGGAGAGAGAATGAGACATTAAGGGGAACGTGCTCAGGAGAGTGCAGCTGTGACCTTTAATGTCATCCCAGTGGCCTGGTGTCATGGATTTCTTCAGCCGTTGAGTATGTGCTCAGTATGGTGGGTCTTACAGTTCTCGTCCAAAAAAGTATCCATCTGTAGGACATCCCTAGTGGACCAGTGGTTAAGCCTCTGTGCTTCCAATGCAGGGGGCACAGATTCAGTCCCTGAACTCAGTCCCAGGGAACTAAGATCCTACATGCTGTGCAGAAAAAAAAAAAAAAAAGTATTTTTTTCAAAGGTTTCCATTCACAAAGATTTTCACAAAATAGGTTATATCTCCCATAACATACCAAAAACAATAGATCTAAGGGTATAACAGGAAACAGAAACCCAGAGGTTAAATCTTTTTTCTTTTTAACTGGGATAAAATACGTAGAACATGAAATTGGCAGTTTTAGCCATCTTCAAGTATGCAGTTTAATGGCATTAAGTACATTGACAATGTTGTGAATCTGTTCCCACCATCCGGGTTCAGAACTTTTCATCACCCTATGAGGAAACCCTTAGGCACTAAGCAGACGCTCCCCATTCCCTCTCCTTCCAGCTCCTGGCAACCACTAACTAATCTGCTTTCTGTCTCTATGTATTGGCCTATTTTGTATATTTCGTATAAATGGAATCATATAATATGGGGCCTCTTGGGTCTGCCTCTATCAGTATTTCATTCCTTTCTATGGTGGAATAATAGTGTGTGGTATGGATAGACCACATTTAGTTTATCCATTCATCAGATGATGGACGCAGGTTAAATGTGTTTGGCATTGATTAACAGCAACATTAGCTGAAAGTGTTTTAAGTATCTATTAATTAATAGATAACTATATTAGTAATAATGACCACTTAGTCCTAAACTCTTGAGAGTCCCTTGGACTGCAAGGAGAT
This sequence comes from Oreotragus oreotragus, assembly GCA_006410675.1. Classification (NCBI taxonomy): domain Eukaryota; kingdom Metazoa; phylum Chordata; class Mammalia; order Artiodactyla; family Bovidae; genus Oreotragus; species Oreotragus oreotragus. The sequence goes on along the minus strand of SJYX01007293.1, from coordinate 172,943 downwards.
CCAACCAGTCCATCCTAAAGGAGATCAGTCCTGGGTGTTCATTGGAAGGACTGATGTTGAAGCTGAAACTCCAATACTTTGGCCACCTGATGTGAAGAGCTGACTCATTGGAAAAGACCCTGATGCTGGGAAAGATTGAGAGCAGGAGGAGAGGGGGACGACAGAGGATGAGATGGTTGGCTGGCATCACCGACTCAATGGACATGAATTTGGGCAAACTTCGGGAGTTGGTGATGGACAGGGAGGCCTGGCATGCTATAGTCCACGGGGTCGCAAAGAGTAGGACACAATTGAGCAACTGAACCGAACTGAGTCCTAACCTAGGTAGCACATCATAAGAATGACCTCCTTGTTCTGGAAGCAAGATTCTTGATTTTGAATCGTCTTCTAAAATGCTAAGACAAAAAGGTGTTTGAAAGATGTGATTGTCTTGAAAATGGATCTACTGAATGCCATAGGATGTTGTTACTGGTTCTGGCATTGGCATTGCCCTGGGGAAAACTTGGTCCCCAGTAGAATGATTGTGGAGTGCTTTTGGGAAGGTTCTAGGAGGAGGGTCCAGGAAATCTCTCTTAGGTAACGTATGTGTTTGGAGGTTCTGTTCTACCGCCTTTCTGGTTAGAGCTTTGTCGATGTTCATGAATAATTCTGCTTCGGGCATGCAGATGATCTTCTCCTAGCAGAGACGTTCGTGTGTGTGGGTTTGTTACTCCAAGGTCTCACCATTACTCCCAGTATGAATGGCACTGCTGAGCTTGGGAAATGGGGTGGAATATAGGAAGGAAGAACCCATAGCCAGGGAAGCTGGCAGTTGGTCTGAGATAGAGAGGCTGGGCTGGTGTAGATAGAAGCATCTCTAACCCATGTTCACATGAGGACAAGAGCTATTCCGATGTGTAATTGGACACCTTCTGTATGAAAAATGAGATAATCTGGGATCTTCTGAGGGTAGACAGACATCACAGGCCAGAGGAATGGGAGCATATTTTGCTGTAGTTCACACACACGTTGGTCAGTTTTAATCAACTCAGCCTTGTGTATTTAGAGAGTCCTATCAGAGTCATCTTTCAAGACACTTCTCAAACTCTAGCACTTATATCAGAGGAGAAAGAAATAAGTGCCAACTTCTTCTTGAACGGAGAAAGTGAGAACACAGGGGTTAGTTATTGCATGGTTCTTTATATCCTCTATAGATTTCATTAAAAAAATAATAGATACCTTTTGATTGTGTAACAAATTCCCAAAGTGTTTGGCACACATCAAGCAGTTACAACTAAAATGGACTATAATTGCCTTTCCTTTTGGAGAAATAGCCCATGCCCTTAATTAGATCACTGTGTGTACTGCATGGCATCTGTTTGCATGGTGCTTACCGGAAAGTCTAATGTGCAACATTGAATACTAATGTCCTGTGTCCTCCACCACCACATATCCAGATGTGAGTGGCCACTTCCAATCCGGTTTCTAGGATCAGCATTTCTCCCTAGCCCATCCCTGCAGGTCTTAGGACAAGATCTCAAACTGTCTCCTGTCTGCAAGTGAACATTGTGTGGGTCAAAGTCAAAGTAATTCATGAACTGTGAACATGATTTATCCACCTGTGCAGAATGGCTTTTCAAGGAAGCTGCATTCTCTTTCTAGAACGGTTATCAGAGTAACTTGGTCATGACAGTATAACACATCCTAGAAAAAAATGTACTCGGTTAACTATGAGTATCAGTGTACAAGGATACTCACATAGAAAATGGAGCATATTAAGTGTTCAATTCATGAGCCTTCATTTTGAAACCACTGGGAAAGGTCTAAGTTGGGGACCTAGAATATTTTCCAGGTGGGAAAGATATAAACAACTAAGGCTTATGGCAGGCTTTTTGGAACAACCTGTCAAACATTTGTCAATTTCTTTGAGACGTGACAAGAAAATTTTAGTCTGATGCCAGGTGGATTCTGCACACCTCTTGTGGGAGAACTTCTGGATGAAGGCATTGAATTCAGTGAGATACTTAAGGTGTTTCTAAAGTCCGTCTCTTCGTATAGAAAACATAAATCCTTTCTACCTTCTCTCCTGAGTGGGCATCCCATCTGTGTTTGAATGTCTTCACTAGCAGGATCTCACTAGTCTAATTTCTGAAAATGAAACATTTGCCCTGTTTGTACTTTATGCCTCTCACAGCTCTAAAGGCTAAGACATCTGAAATCAAGCACCCAGACTATGACGACACCAATCATGTTGCCCATAGCTTCTTACCACAAACTTGGTAGCTAAGTTCGCGGACTGTATGCACAGGAACACCAGGGTCTATAGGAAGAAAAGAATCCTTGCTGTAAAGAGGTGTCCTTGTAAGGGGCCCTGCCTCACTCTTCTCTAAGGAGAAGGAAAGAGAAGAGAAGGCATGGGAGAGGCAGGAAGACTAGGAGAGCTGGGGTATTCTTTTCTCTTCTCCTTTGAAGATTCCATTTAAATCCTGAAGAAAAAGCATTACCCAAACCCTTAGGGATCCTGAAAGAACAGAGGAAGTTTGCAGCACCAGGAGGGTTTGCTGATACTTGTGTTTTCTAGTCTTGGTAGCCACAACAGGGCAGATGTAGTGGGAAGCCTAGACAGCAGAGGCTGCAGAGCCTTGAGATGGATTCCTACTCTTTCCATTATGTTACTTGTGACTGCAACCCCATTTGCTTTCGTGATGAGCAACTGAGAGCCCACTGATATTTCTCATCTACTAGGAGAGAAGAGTGTGCTAGGTAGAACTATGAAATTAGGGTTTATCTGCTGTATTAAAATATAGGAACCAACTTGTCAAATTCTCTGAGAAGTAATGAGAGCAAAATTATCATTATGTGGTCTCTAAATAAAAGGAATACACATACATGGTAAAAGAGCAAGAAATGTTTATTGTAAAATAATTGTAACATGCAGAAAAGCCCTAAAAAGAAAGTAAAACTGCTTGTAACTCTACTATCCAGTGATAACCCTTGGCATTTTGACATATATTGTTCATAAAGACACACTCCCAATTTGGGGATTATATTATTCATGCTGTTGTGTGTTTTCCCTTAACAATATTGTTAATGTTTTCTTAAGGTGTTAATTTTTCCTTTAAAGGTGATTTTAAATGACTGCATAAGATTTCATTGCATGGCTATGACATAATTTATCTAATCTTCTAATTATTGGACATTTAGCTTGTCTCCAGTTTTTCACTATAAGTGATGCTGCTATAAGCATCCTGTATGAAACTTTTCATGCACATCCTTTCCAGATAATTGCCTTGTTGTGTTCTCTTTCCTATTTTTGCTATTTTCTCGATATATTTAGTTCAGTTCAGTCACTCAGTCGTAGCCAACTCTTTGGGACCCCATGAACTGCAGCACGCCAGGCCTCCCTGTCCATCACCAACTCCCGGAATTCACCCAAACTCATGTCCGTTGACTCAGTGATGCCATCCAGCCATCTCATCCTCTGTTGTCCCCTTCTCCTCCTGCCCTCAATCTTTCCCAGCATCAGGGTCATTTCAAATGAGTTGGCTCTTTACATCAGGTGGCTGAAGTATTGGAGTTTCAGCTTCAACATCAGTCCTTCCAATGAACACTCAGGACTGATCTCCTTTAGGATGGACTGGTTGGATCTCCTTGCAGTCCATGGGACTCTCAAGAGTCTTCTCCAACACCACAGTTCAAAAGCATCAATTCTTTGGCACTCAGCTTTCTTTATAGTCCAACTCTCACATCCATACATGACTACTGGAAAAACCATAGCCTTGACTAGATGGACCTTTGTTGGCAAAGTAATGTCTCTGCTTTTGAATATACTATCTAGGTCGGTCATCACTTTTCTTCCAAGGAGTAAGCGTCTTTTAATTTCATGGCTGCAGTCACCATCTGCAGTGACTTTGGAGCCCAAAAAATAAAGTCTGACACTGTCCCATCTATTTGCCATGAAGTGATGGGACCAGATGCCATGATCTTCGTTTTCTGAATGTTGAGGTGTAAGCCAACTTTTTCACTCTCCACTTCCACTTTCATCAAGAGGCTTTTTAGTTCGTCTTCACTTTCTGCCATAAGGGTGGTGTCATCACATGATTCCTACAAGGCATCATTTACCATCTCGGTTTATAACATAAAGTTTGTTTTATTCTGTTTAGGAGGGGAGTCAGCTTATAAGCATTGCTTTTGCCCCCACCCTCTAAATTTTCTCTTCTACACCCTCATTCTCCCTTTCATCTTAGTACCTACTTTCCTCTGGGACAATCAGCCTTCCAGGGTTATCAAATATTTTCCCTCCCACTTACTTGGGTTTAAAGCCCTCTGGATGCAGTGGACTAGCCTCTGGGAAAATGACACTTCCTGGTCCAGTAGGTGTTGTTCGCCTCAAGGAGCCAGGAAACCCTCAGTTAATTATCTTAAGGCATGGTTCAGACATCCAAACCTCATCCCTAAACACCATCTGCATAAGGAGTTGTTTACCTCCCACATCTTTGTCTGTTCCCAAATCCTAACGAGTGGAGGAAGAAGCAATGAAGGATCAGCGCTTGCCAGCCTTTGGTTTCTTGCCCAAGAACTCGCGGTTCTTAAAGATGTTTGCCTGTCCTTTCTGATGATATTTATTCTCCTGTGAATCAGATGGGGTGGGCAGCAGCCAGGAGGTTTAATGAGGCCGGGAGGGCTTTTCATCACTGCCCAGATATGGCATCCAGCACTCTCTGGGTGGCAAGTCCCCTCAATGCCCCTCTAGGGGGCGCCACTAGCCAGGACTCAGCTTCCGTCAGGACAGAGGTAGGTTTACTCTGTCGCCAGGCGTTGGAGATCCCTCCTACCGAACTGTTCTTTCTTTGGAAGGTTCTGATGCATTTCTCAGTGGAGTGAGCCTCACACTCCACATGGGAAGGGTCTTCTTCCTCTGGTCACTTTAAGGCTTCTGATCACCTTATGGTTCTTCAGCCTGTGATTTCTCCTCCACAATGTCTAAATTCACCCTTGTATGAAACTACCATACATCCTGAAATGTACTATATAACTGAGGGGTCTTTTCCTCATGCCATACGTCAACACCCAGCATCCTCCAGTTTGGGGCTAATTCCTTTCTGCAACTCAGAATCTTTTTTTTTTTTTTTTTTAATTTATTTGGCTGCAGCCAGTCTTAGCTGTGGCATATGGGAACTTCGTTGCAGCAAGCAGGATCTAGTTCCATGACCAGGGATCGAACTCAGGCTTCCTGCTTTGGGAGTGTGGAGTCTTAACCACTGAGCTACCGGGAGAGTCCCTGCAACTCAATATCTTGAACTAACTGGTTTCTTTTTGTATCAACCAATCAACCCAGGAATTCTTGATTCACTACAGTCTAGACTCCTACAGAGAAGTGTTTCCTTAGCTCCTCCCTTTTCACAAACTGTCCTGATGCTCATGTGTTCTGGATCTGTATTTATAGGATGACCACATTCCCTGTCTCCCTTGTTCCCATAATTTATGGTGTGTTGGAACTCCTGAATTGAGATTCCCTGTGGACCTTCCTGCCTCAAAAGGGGAAAAAATGCTCTTGGCTTCTGAGCTCTGGCCACCCTTTCCCCAAGAACAGCTATTGAAGCCCATCTTCCCTGTTAAACCATCTTGATGAAGGATAGGTTGACTTAAAAACATTTAGGATCAATCCCTCTGGCCTACAAGAAAAGCAGCTTGCAACAATCCCTGAATTGGGAATAGTCCATTCAGCTAAAAAAAAAAAAAAAACCCACAAAAAACTTTCCTGAATTTTCCAGTCTCTGCTTCAAATATGTCTTCCTGTTTGTCCCTGGGCTCTGGTTTTAAGACTCCAAATCAGCAGACCCTGTTTAATTGATGCCACTTCTTACTAATACAAATGTTTAAAATCTTTAACCACTAAATTAAAGGACTAATTTAAAATCTGTTGCTATTGCTGTTGCTTAGCAGTAACTTGTGTCTGACTCTTTTGCAAACCCATGGACTGCAGCCCACCAGGCTTGTCTTACTAAATACTAATTATAATAATGATTATTCCTGGGTTTTATAGAACTTCTCTCCAAAGAGCTTAACTGGCATGGAGAATGCCTTCAAGTTCCAGCTATCTCCGTGGTTCAAATGAAAGCCATACCACGTATCCTGTGCTCAGATCCCCTTTCTGCTTCTCCGTCAGAAATGAAACCAATACAACGTCCTAACCCTGTGTTAAGGCTAGAACAAGCAAAAACCAATTCACTGCTTATTCCACGAAATTCTTACTTCTGGAAGGTAAGATTGTAAACCAATCCAAAGTAGAGTAAGCACTAACAGCTTGCTCTTCAAGATCCTTGCTAAGACCTTGCCTCAGCAGCCCTACCAACCCAAAGCTTTTATGTTTAAACTCTGGGCAATCTCATCTTCTAAGACAGTAGCAGCTCTTGTAAGATCCATCCAAACATCCTCAGGCCCCGGCCCTACAACTCTATAAATACCCTCCCCTGATCTTCCTTCCCAAGATACTAAGACTCTGTCAAGTAGGTACTCTCTCTTACTGCAATAGGGTTGGTGAACTTAGCTGCATTTCAGTAATGGGTTTTTCTGGTTTTCCTTTGTTTCAGCAATGGGTTTTTCTTTTGTGGAGTCAACAGTCAACACTGACCTCTTCTCGCCTATGTTTTTCTTCTTTGGGAATGTTATCTGCTGGTGCTATGTCCCCAACGATGCATTCTGCCATATCATGAACCAGGGCTAGGCGTACACATCTGACCAGGCAAGAAATAATTACACAGAATTATACTCACTACAGACTCCTTCTCTATACTACTTTAAGTTACATAATAGTTTTTTTTTCTCCAGCCTCAGAGGATTTTAATGCAGTATTTTCTAAAGGTAATTATATTCTGCCAGCCTGCAACAGATCTGAATCAAAATTGGTAGTTAATATTCAGCACAAATACATGAGAATGTAAGGGAAGTTGTTAGCATGAATTAAAAAAAAAAAAAGCTGGTCTCTCAAATATCACTTTAAAAGTTTGATAACTTTAGATTAAAAAGCCAGAAGAAGGTGATCTGGTAATAGCATTTATTTACTGACATAACACTTAAAAAAATTTTTTTTTCCAAATGTACTAGTTAAATGTCAAAATGAAGCCCTTTATAGAGAAATAGGTAGAGCTGGACAGATCTGAGTTTGAGGCTAGCAATTAGCATCTATTAGCTTCGTGCCCGTTGCCAAGTCACTTAATTTCTTTAAATGCTAAGTTCTGCAGCCTTCATTTTATTATCCGTAAGAAAGGGGACTAATACTTCCTAAGTTTGGTATGAAAATTAAATTTGATACTTTATGTTCCTGGAACATGTTGATCATTCAACAAATGACTATAATTATTAGTGGTAACGATTGGTAGTTGTTAGTGGTAATGATTGCTGATCAGGATAATCGTCATCAAAATAACAAAGGCAGCTCATGAGATAAATGCCCCAGAGGGCCAGTCTGCTTTCTGTTCCCAGCAGCAACAACAAGAACTCGCAGGTGTCTCTGCCTGCAGCTGCCTTCTCATCTAGATCAAATTGCAGACTATGTGTAGGTTCATCTCCATTCAACACCACGTTCATCTTGTACCATGTGCCAAAAATCTCCTTAAGTTCTACCCCATCTACAGAGTAACAGGGCTCCTGAGACTCCCAGATGAACCTCTGTTTCAGTTGGATGAACTGAGATCATTTCTAAAACATACCTTTACTTCCTTATCATCAGAGATTTGGTCTCCATGCCCTTCTCTTTCTGTGCTGTGTCTTCTACTTCCATACCTAATCCAGCCTTTAGAGGTCAACTCAGATTCTGCCCCTCCAGTAAGATTACTCAAGAACAGGTGATTTCTCCTGTTAGAGTAGTTTTCCAATATGACTTATTTTGTGCTTTGTATAGAAGCCACTCTGGGCCTATGTACTTCATCTGGGTTTTATTTACTACCTTATACTGTTTGGCTAGAAAACTTTGCCCTGTGCTCAAAAATCATTTTCAACACTTGTTGCTTGACTTAAGGGGGCAGGATATCTTTTTTCAGCTCTTTCCTGCACATACCACTTCAAAAAGTCACTTCACAAAAGAGTGCTGCTATTCAGAAAAGAGGCTAAATAAAATACATAGTGTCTGGATCCAATTTTAGACATAAAACACTTACCTTCAAGGCCCTCCTCAAATCACACTTATGCTTCCTTAAGACCAAGGCAGACTCTCTCACTTGCCAAGAGAAAACCCAGAGTGCAGTTTACAGCTGCAGCACAGTCCCCCTGCCCACATCTTGAACCTGTATGGTTTGCCTCAAATGATTTCTTGACTATAAACTAACCTAGAAGAATTGGACACAGGTCTCGTATGTGAAGAGTCATGCACTCCCAGAGATCACAGACCCTAACCGACACCAGAGTTCACAGCTTACCGGTCTTTGTTAAGATGTTCATCTTTGGTCACCAGAGCCATAACCGCCATTCTGTACATGTGGTCTGACACGCTCTCTGGCTTCTGGACATTTCTGTATACCCAGCCAGTCCGTGGGACTCTCTGACAAAAATGAACAGAAAGAAATTTATAAGAATACATATTTTAACTATCTGCTATGCTCTTTAAGAGAAGTCCAGGGAATAGAGCACTGGGCCACAGTTTCAGTACATATTAAAAAAATGTTTAACCAACTTAGGGAGAGACATCTGGAATCAAATAAACGAGTGAGGTCAGAGAACGAGAAAGAGAGAGGGAAGAATAAGCCATAGATATGCAACATTGAAGGGCCTCCCTGGTGGCTTAGATGATAAAGAATCTGTCGGCAGTGCAGAAGACTTGGGTTCAATCCCTGGTTGGGAAGATCCCTGGAGAAGGGAATGGCTACTCACTCCAGCACTCTTGCCTGGAGAATTCCATGAACAGAGGAGCCTGGAGAACTATAGTTCAAGGGGTCACAAAGAGTCAGACACGACTGAGTAATTTATACACACACACAACCTGTAAGTCCAACAGTGTTACTGACGTTTGCATGTACAGAACATACACAAGTCCTCAGACATAAAAGGGAAAGCGCTGAACTTGAACAAGTGAGAGACTTCCAAATTCTGAAGCAGAAAGAGTTAAGTAAGGCACTTCTTCCACTACCGCCAGTCATACCCTGTGGTCCTAAGGGGCTGTCCTCTCTCCTTGGGACTTGACATGTCTAAAGTTTATGAACTATAGTAACAGTGGCACGAAACAATCTGCTTTGAGCTTGGAGCAACTCTGAAAAATCAGTATTGGGTGTGGCCAGGATGGGGGTGGGGGATGGGAGGAGGAGTCCCCTAGGACATAACTTCAGTGTGTCTTACATAAAATCCTTCCTTAAAAAAAAAAAAAAGATTTTAGGCACTCAAACCTTGCAGGATCAATGGGTTCTGTTCTTCCCACTAGCCCAGTTGTGGGGTCGTGACCCTCCTATGTACTCGGGGCAGACTCGAGCCTGGAGATCTACACATCACCGCGCCGGGTCCCCTTCAGAAATCTCTCGCAAGGCCGCCGGGGCCGGGCCCCTCCGAGCGCCAGGCCGACACTGGGGTCCACTGCGGCTGGGACTCTGCCCGGCCTGGGGTGGGGCCCAGCAACCCCGCCACGCCGTCTTGCCTCCTCCGTCCGCGATCCTCACGCACGACCGCATCCCTCTGAAAGGGCTTCCCTCTGCAGGCCCCACGAGGCGCGGAGAACCGAGGAAGGGGGCAGGCCTCAGGCCGGGCGGGGACCGGAAGCCTGGCTGCCCGGCGGCCGGCCCCGGCCTCTCTCCGCGCAGCCGCGAACTCAGACAGCCCTCCCGGCGCCCGCTCACCTTGAGCTGCCCCACCAGCCGCAGGAACTGCAGCAGGTTCCGGGCCCCGCGGCCCGACATGGTCGCAGCGGGTGAGGCCGAAGCCATGCGGCAGCGGATCCCTACAGGTCCTAGCCGGCCGCGGGGCCACCGCTCGAAGCTCCTCCCCGCGAAGCTCCGCCCCACGCCCCTCCCCCCGAAGCTCCTCCCCCGAAGCTCCGCCCCTGAAGCTCCGCCCCCCCCTTCTCCTCCTCTCGTCCCTCTACGTTTCTGTCTCAGGTTTTCCTCAACCCTTCTATCCAGACTTCCGCCTTTCTGGCCCCGGTGGCAGCCGTTGGGCATTGCACCACCCACGTCAGACTCTGTACTTGGAGCATCTAGGTATGCTTTACTTATTTGCTAAACTCTGCTCAACTGCACTCCATCAAACTTTTGAAGGGCTTGCAGTTCCTTGGGGACGGGCAGAGTGAGTGGCGTGGAGGAGGAGGGAGGCTCATGTCATAATGCACCAAAGTCTTGCCTCTGGACTAGAGGAAGAGATACACTCTACCTCCACGATAGCAATCTACAAACATTTTTAACGAGGGCACAAGGAAAACGAGTTGGAAGGGGGCATTAATTAGGAGTGACAAGAGTACTGGAAGCATTGGATGCTGGCCATAACTAGAGGATTTGGAGGTGAGGATAAATGGGTAGGGAGTGAGAACAATCCCATGATGAAATCACAACCTCCCTGACACTGCAAATGATGATAAGAATCCCCTACCCCAGACAGAAAGTTGTTCAGGGCCTGTCTCAACCGTCTGTCTTAATTCTGTCAACAACCAAGGATGCTAGGTTTTAAAGGCACTTAGTGTTAGCCACTCAGTCGAGTCCGAGTCTTTGTGACCCAGGGACTGTAGCCCACCAGGTTCCTGTGTCCTTGGAATTCTCCAGGCAAGAATACTGAAGGTGGGTGGCCATTCCCTTCTCCAGGGGATCTTCCCGATCCAGGGATCAAACTCAGGTCTTCTGCTTTGCAGACAGATCCTTTACCATCTGAGCCATTAGTGACGTGCCTACTGAAGGATTCCATGAGAGCGGGTAGCATAGAAAAGAGACTCTATAAGGAGGGAGGAAGTAGAGAGACCAGTTAGGAGTCTACTGAAGTAATTCTTTGGGGAGATGATTTTGGCTTAATCCAGGATTCTAGTAGTGGAGGTGGTGAGATGTTGGATGTGGGGTATAATTTAAAGGTAGGACTAACAGGGTTTGTGACAGATTGGACATGGGGTATGAGAGAAAGAGAGGAATCGAGGATGACCTCACAAATTTTGACCTGACCAACCAAAAGGATGGAGTTGCTAGACACTGAGCTGGAGAAAACTGTAAGAGTACGTTGTGGGAAGGGTAGGAATCAGCAGTTTAGTTTAGGATATGTTGAGATACCTATCAGAGATCTTAGGAGATGTAAATCTAAAGGTCAGGGGAAAGGTAACAACTTTGTGTCAGCAACATAGGACATTCGTAAAACCAAGAAACTAGATGAGACTGTGGGTTGGAGAAGTGTGGATGAAGAAGAAAGGATGTCTGAAGCCTCAGGTCTCAGGCCAACCAACATTTAGAGTTTGGGAGGCCAGGATGAAGTAGCCAGTGAAATAGAAGACTAAGAGATCGTTGTGTCCTGAAGGCCAAATGAAGAAAATATTTCAAGAAGGAAAGAATGTGATCAACGAAGTCAGCATTATATCAGTCAGTCAGTTCAGTTTCTCAGTCGTGTCTGACTCTTTGCGACCCCATGGGCTGCAGCACGCCAGGCCTCCCTGTCCATCACCAACTCCCGGAGTTCATTCAGACTCATGTCCATTGAGTCAGTGATGCCATCCAGCCATCTCATCTTCTGTCACCCCCTTCTCCTCCTGTCTTCAATCTTTCCCAGCATCAGGGTCTTTTCAAATGAGTCAGCTCTTCACATCAGGTGGCCAAAGTATTGGAGTTTCAACTTCAATATCAGTCCTTCTAATGAACAGTCAGGACTGATTTCCTTTAGGATAGACTGGATGGATCTCCTTGCAGTCCAAGGGACTCTCAAGAGTCTTCTCCAACACCGCAGTTCAAAAGCATCAATTCTTCGACGCTCAGCCTTCTTCACAGTCCAACTCTCACGTCCATACATGACCACAGGAAAAACCATAGCCTTGACTAGATGGACCTTTGCTGGGAAAGTAATGTCTCTGCTTTTTAATATGTTATCTAGGTTGGTCATAACTTTCCTTCCAAGGAGTAAGCATCTTTTAATTTCATGGCTGCAGTCACCATCTGCAGTGATTTTGGAGCCAAAAAAAAAAAAAAAGTCTGTCACTGTTTCCACTGTTTCTCCATCTATTTCCCATGAAGTGGTGGGACCGGATGCTGTGATCTTCTTTTTCTGAATGTTGAGCGTTAAGCCAACTTTCTCACTCTCCTCTTTCACTTTCATCAAAAGGCTTTTTAGTTTCTCTTCACTTTTTGCCATAAGGGTGGTGTCGTCTGCATATCTGAGGTGATTGACATTTCTCCTGGCAATCTTGATTCCAGCTTGTGTTTCTTCCAGCCCAGCGTTTCTCATGATGTACTCTGCATATAAGTTAGATAAGCAGGGTGACAATATACAGCCTTGACGTACTCCTTTTCCTATTTGGAACCAGTCTGTTGTTCCATGTCCAGTTCTAACTGTTGCTTCCTGACCTGCATATAGGTTTCTCAAGAAGCAGGTCAGGTGGTTTGGCATTCCCTTTTCTTTCAGAATTTTCCACAGTTTATTGTGATCCACACAGTCAAAGGCTTTGGCATAGTCAATAAAGTAGAAGTAGATGTTTTTCTGGAACTCTCTTGCTTTTTTGATGATCCAACAGATGTTGGCAATTTTATCTCTGGTTCCTCTGCCTT
>SJYX01007293.1:131729-160108 GCA_006410675.1 Oreotragus oreotragus | reverse complement strand
TATAGTGCTTCTCCATCTTTGGCTGCAAAGAATATAATCAATCTCATTTCGGTGTTGACCATCTGGTGATGTCCATGTGTAGAGTCTTCTCTTGTGTTGTTGGAAGAGGGTGTTCTTAGGTAGGTGGAGCTAAATAAGGAAAGAATCACACCTTAAAGAGGTCTGTGACCAGAATGGGGCAAAAAATGCTGCTATTGAGAAAGCTGCCTCGATGAAGGGGCAGGAAGGCTGTGGGGTCTCCAGGAAGCTCTGGTCTTGGTGTTCTAATTTTAAAAGTTGTCACTGATTAAGTCTCTGCTAAGTGAGATACATTGTTATTCATCTCACCTCATTTTAATTCACCCAGTGTTTCTCAAGGTAACATTTCCATGTTTCTGATGAGAAAACTGAGGGGCACAGGAGCTGAAGAGCTGGCCTGAGTTTTCACAACCAATGAACAATGCTTCCAGAATTGAACCTCTGGCCTGTCTTCCTCCAAATCTTTCTTTATTGACACCTTGCTGCTTCCCAACCCTCTGGCTGTTAGTACCACATCTTGTTGTGGAAATTAAGATCCTGTGTGTAAAATAGATTTGGTGTACTGTTACTTGTGTAAAGCATCGGGCAGGTGAACAGATAGCAATGGTTGATCCAAGAAAATTTGCCCAGAAAATGTTTATAAAAATGTCTTAGGAACAGATGAAAGAATAGAGACTAAAACCTATGTTCTTTTTAAAGAATTTTTCCTTTAGATACCCAAGAGAGAAATAATGCTTCTGCCTGCCCTGTCTTCATTGATAAAAAGGTTTAATAGTCGGTCTTTATCAGTGACTCTCAATCTCCAGGTGACTTTCCCCAAAGGAACATTTAGTAACGTTTGGAGACATTGTCCAAACCAGACAACCAGTCTGGTTGTCACAGAACACGGTGGAGGGTGTGCCTCTAGGAAGCAGAGGTCAGGGCTGCTACTAAAACACAAAGCCTGTGACAACTGCCCTCAACAAAGAATTATCCAGCCAGATGTGTCTTATGCTGCAGTTAAGAAGCTGCAGTATATAGCTCCAAAATGAAAATGCTTACAATTAAACTCATATTGTCGATGAATTGTAATTGGCAGAAAATGGAAGTATATTTATGTTAACTTGAGTGAGAAAATAAACAATTTTCACGGGTAATCCCTTTTTAAAGTAGGGTAGGCAGGCTCTGGAGCTTGGCCGCAGAGGTCCTGGAAAGGTGAGGGGAATCAGGAAGGCTTTGATCATTTATGTAGCTAGGTTGGGCTTCTCAGGTGGCCCAGTGGGTGAAGAATCTGCCTGCAGTGCAGGAGACACGAGTTCTGTCCCTGGGTCAGAAAGATCCCCTGTAGGAGGGCATGATGACCCACTCCAGGATTCTTGCCTGGAGAATCCCATGGACAGAGGAGCCTGGCACACTCTGGTCCCTAGGGTTGCAAAGAGTCGGACACAGCTGAAGCAACCGAGCGCGCACACACACATAGCTAGGCTAAGGAGAGCAGTTCAGCTCACCGAAGATAAATGTAGGATAGTAAGTCTGTGGAGTGGATGAATATTCCAACAGGAGTGTTTGCTCAAGCGAAAGAGCTTGGGCTTTGCTCTCTTTTGCCACTAGCTTGCCTGTGGTGCAGTATTGCCGTGCAACAAAATAAATTAGGAGTGAGCACCAGTCTTCCATAAAACCAGCCATCAGGGACACAGCTGGAGGGGTGCTCTCTGCTCAGCTGAGCAGCTGCAGAGTGCACCCTGTCTGTTGGTTGAGGGTGATGGCCGAGACGTTGCCAAGAAAGATGTATCTTTTTTCCATTTAACCTTAAGCTGAGCAAGAACAGTTTGGCTCCACGCTTGTTGTCATGAGTAGATGTGTTAGAATCACCCCTGGACACCTCTAGGTTACAGAGTGGGGGTTCTGCTTGTATAAAGATGGTATTACAGTGTTGTTCTGGTTTGTGTTTTACATTTTTATCTGAGTATTAATAAGTAATCTCTTACATGAGTTTTCTGGCAAGCTGCCAGATTTTCTCCATAGATAACCATCTTCAGTGACTAAAGAGTCTCATAACTGCACAAGAGTCTTCAGCTACTGTATCACTCCATCCTTATCACATGGAACAGATTGGAACTTTTATCCATCCTGAGTAACTGAGACTACAGTCTGCCTCTGTTCATCAGCAGGTATCATCAGGAAAAGGGTGGCATTCCAGGTGAATTTCACGGAGGACCTTGATGCCAGCCACTGTTTGGGGAGCTGCTACATGGTGACCTAGCGCTTCCCAGATGGTTCAGTGGTAAAGAATCTGCCTGCAAAGGCTGGAGATGCAGGAGATGTGGGTTTGATCCCTGGGTTGGGAAGATCCCTTAGGGGAGGGCATGGCAACGCACTCCAGTATTCTCACCTGGAGAATCCCATGGACAGAGGAGCCTGGTGGGCTGCAGTCCGTGAGGTCACAAAGAGTTAGACACAACTAAGCAACTGAGCACACTTGCACGTGCTCACATTCAGAGACCTATCAGGTATCTTAGACCAGGTGCCAGCATCCTTCTCCAAACACAGAAAAAAAAAAAAAAAGAAAAAAAAAACTGTCACACAAACTCAGCAGTAGCATTTCTGTGTTAAATAAAAATAATTACTCCTATAAAATAGCAGCCAAGTTAAGTAATATATAGAATAAACCAAAAGAGAGCCAAAAAACAATTCTGATAATATGAAGCTTCTAACAGTCTTTCTTTTTTTTCACTTCCGATTAAAACGAATGCTGTTGTTCTAGCACATTCCTCACTATTAAAGAGTAAACCTGTATGTTTTGTAACAACACCTCAGGTATCCCAGAGGCCAAAATTCCGGTAATTTTATACATCTGGAGTGACATGGAACCCAGAGGATTAAAGGGCCAGGTGATTTTTAAAGTGTGTCTAACAGGAAAAAAAAAAAAGAAACAAAACAGCCCCAGAGCATCCAGCATTCATTAAAGCCATCAGACCAAAACCTGTTGGACTGGGCCCAAGATGGCGCTGGCACTTAATGGTTTCTTGGTTTGATGTTCAGGAAGAATAGAGATCCTTCAATGCATTTTCAGAGTCATAAAAGGCAAACCAAACCACACCAACATTCAAGACAGGATGTATAGAGGAAGTCTGGTGGAAGAGGGGTGAGAACAACAGTGAGAATGGCAAACAACAAAGGCAGTGAGTGGTGAATATTACAAGTGGTGGAAACAGACATTGACTCTAGGAAAACAATTAGATATAAGGACGGATACTAAAGCTGCAGGGCTTAGCCTCAGGACAGTCAGGCAGTCTTGCAGGAGGCTTGTGAGAGAGTAACAGTGGTGGAGTATCTGCCTGCAGTACAGGAGCCCCAGGAGATGTGGATCCAGTCCCTGCCTTGGGAAGAGCCCCTGGAGGAGGGCGTGGCAACCCACTGCAGTATTCTTGCCTGCAGAATCTCATGGACAGAGGCGCCTGGCAGGCTATAGTCCATAGGGTCCCAAAGAGTTGTCCGTGACTGAAGCAATTTAGCATGCATGCATTAGGCAGTGAGTACAAGAAGTATTTAGATGGAAATGACAATGCCTTTCTTTTTAAAAAATTATTTTTATTTATTCATTTTTAATTTTTGGTGCGCTGGGTCTTTGTTGCTGAGTGCCAAAGAACTGGTGCTTTTGAACTGTGGTATTGGAGAAGACTCTTGAGAGTCCCTTGGACTGCAAGGAGATCGACCAAGTCAATCCTAAAAGAAATCAGTCCTGAATATTCACTGGAAGGACTGATGCTGAAGCTGAAGCTCCGGTACTTTGGCCNTTGCTGAGTGCCAAAGAACTGGTGCTTTTGAACTGTGGTATTGGAGAAGACTCTTGAGAGTCCCTTGGACTGCAAGGAGATCGACCAAGTCAATCCTAAAAGAAATCAGTCCTGAATATTCACTGGAAGGACTGATGCTGAAGCTGAAGCTCCGGTACTTTGGCCACCTGGTGTGATCAGATGACTCATTGGAAAAGACCCCGATGCTGGGAAAGATTGAAGGCAGGAGGAGAAGGCAGGATTGATGACAGAGGACACAATGATTGGATGGCATCACTGACTCAGTGGATATGAGTTTAAGCAAACTCTGGGAGTTGATGGACAGGGAGGCCTGGCATGCTGCAGTCCTTGGGGTGGCAAAGAATCAGACGTGCCTGAGCACTGAGCGACTGGACTGAACAGTCTTTGAGACTGCACAGGCTTTTCTGTAGTTGCGGAGAGCGGGGCCTACTCTAGTTACAATGTGTGGGCTTCTCATTGCAGTGCTTTTTCTTGTTGTGGAGAATGGGCTCAGTAGTTATTGGCACACAGGCTTAGTTGCCCTGAGACATGTGGGAATCTTTCCAGATCAAAGATCAAACCTGTGTCCCTTGAATTGGCAGGCAGATTCTTAACCACTGGATCACCAGGGAAGTCTTGATAATACCTTTCTTTAAAGAACACCTCATTTGTGCCACACCCTGCGCTAGGAGTTAGAAAACAGACTCAGAAAGATTAAAAAAAAATTTGCCCAAGATTGTACACGTGTTAAATTGCTGTGTCAGAATTGAAACCTGGTAGCACCAACAGTCATGTATTTTCTAGTATCCACACCACCTCCTAGGACTTTCTAGAATGGCATTGTGTGAATCCTGGCAGTCATCAAGTTCCCCTGTGTGAGGAAATCATTTCACAAAGACGCTGTGTCAGAATATGCCATTACTTAGTAAATATTGAATGAATTTCAAGCAGCTATATTGCCAAGGAATTATATGTCAGAGCTTGGAAGGTGATACAGAGCAGAAATGCTGTTCTAGGCAAAGTGCATCTCAAACTTTCTCTAGGAATAAATCAGGTTGTGTGTGTGTCTTTGGCTCAACTTAATTGAAATGGTAATTTTTTTATCTTACGCTTCCAAGTTTCCTTTCTGACCTCAGAAGGTGGGAAGTGTTGTTGTTCTGTTACTAAGTCCTGTCCGACTCTGCAACCCCGTGGACTGCAGCATGCCAGGCCTCCCTGTCCCTCCCTGTCTCCCAGAGGATGCCCAAATTCATATCCATTGAATTGGTGGTGTCATCCAACCTTCTCATCCTCCGTTGCCCTCTTCTTTTGTGAGTGTGCTAAGTCGCTTCAGTTGTATCGGAGTCTTTGTGACCCTGTGGACTGTAGCCGGCCAGGCTCCTCTGTCCATGGGAGTCTCCAGGCAAGAGTACTGGAGTGGGTTGCCATGCTCTTCTCCAGGGGATCTTCCTGACCAGGGATCAAACCTGTGGCTCCTGCATTGCAGGCAGATTCATTACCGCTGAGCCACCAGGGAAGCCCCACTGAGGTGTTTATAGAACAGCACAAGTCAGAAGGGCAAAAATGTTAACTTAATGAACAAACTTCAGTCTGTTTGGGAGATGTTTTCCAGAATCTACCAGAAGAGATGCCATTGGTCCAAAAGTCTTGGAATTTTGATAGAACAAGGGCGTTCAGGACTGGGACACACGTGTTCCCCTCTTGCCCCATGTGCAGGTGAAGCTGGGTGGCAGAGAGTTGGGAAGATGTGTCAAGCTGCCTGGACGGTCCTTTCTGTCTCCGAACCGGAGCCTGTTTTGGGTCAGAGCCGCGGCAGCAGCAACGTCTGTTCCTAACTTTCTGTTTCCTCTTATTCTCTCTTGATCTGAGCTTTTAAACTGCCTGTTAAAAAAGGAACAGCAGTGGGTGTGGATGTGCCTTCAGCTGTTTTTAATTCTCTCCCAGGCTGCCTCTCTCCAAATAAATGGCACGTTGTAGAAGGTGTTTTACAGCCTGACTTGTTAATCGATCCAGACTGTTCTGTAACAAAACCTTACACGGCAATCAAGGTTAAAAGACCAAATCACAAGAAATGTGCATTCGATAAACATAGTGTCATTTATATAAGAAGAAACCTTCTTCTGAAGAAGGATTGCATGCATGCTCAGCCGTGTCCGACTCTTTGTGACCCTATGGACTGTAGCCTGCCAGGCTCCTCTGTCCATGAGGATTTCCCGGACAAGAATACTGGCGTGGGTTGTCATTTTCTTCTCCAGGGGGTCTTCTTGACCAGGGATTGAAGCTGCATCTCCTGCGGTTCTTGGGTTGGCAGGCAGATGCTTTGCCGGTGAGCTACCCAGGAAGCCCTCTTCTTCCTAAAGTACCTTCTAATTCTAACATTTTCTTACAGTTGAAGGGTATGTTGCTTTATTCTTGGGCTACTGGAATTTTCCTTTGTTGGTGGAATTAGTTTGTCTTCATAGATTCTACTATGAACAAGTGAATAAATAATACAAAGTTAATCGAATCTGCTCATTTTCTCTTTCCCAGGGATTCAGGGCTGAATGTCTATAGAGCACTGTATAACCCCTCACTTAACATCATTGTGTTTAATTATTTTCAGTAACTGCAAGGTGCACTATCATGATAGATAAAACATTTTCCTTCAGCATTCATAATTTTCTGAACTTCATTTGAAAAACTTACAAAAAGTATTTTTTTCCTTCTTTTCAGATGGAGAAATGATGATCAAGGTCACAGTTTATTCTGCCAATGTCAAGAGGAGTCTCATTATCCTTGTTACGTTGTGATTGATTAATATGTTGGTTAATTGCTGACTTGTTGCCAGTGAGTTAACTGATAGGCACAGAGGATCTAGCTATTAACATAGATGTAACAAGCACACAGTAAAGTGCTACTGCGCAGATCCATGAGCGCTGGCCACAGTCCCACTCAGGATGGGTGCGCAAGTGGTACAGGAGGTGCATACTCATCTTCTGAACGGAGACAAAAGGGATAAACTGGAGGCTCCTTTGGCAATTATTTCCCCGCAGCTTACTGAGTCGCTGCATGTAATATTAGGAGACCGACACTAGGTGGCGCTATCTCACCAGTGTTCTCTCATCAGCGTGCTGAAGCCTGCTGGGCTGCGCTCTGGAACACTACATTTATTGTCCTGTGTTTGCTGATTTGGTTTCAGCAAAAGCTTTCAGTTCTCATCACGTTTTTCTGGCTTTTTATATCTCCTTTCTTCTGCTTTTCTTTAGTCCTTGAGAATCTGGGCCAGTGATAGGCTTAGAAATGGTGGTCATCATGGTGGTAATAGTCATACTAGACAATTTAAAGAGAAAAGTACAGATCCTGACCTTTTACTGAAGGCTTATTATGTGTTAAGGACTTTTCAAGGGTTACTTCTAAGACTGCTGGGAACTCTGCACGGTTGCCGTCATTTTAGGAACAAGGAAACCAAGGTTCAGAGAACTGATGCAACTTTCCCAAGGATCCCCAACAAGTAGGCAATAGAAGCACAACATGAGCCCGGGCTTATGTAATGTCAAGGCATTAATGCTCTTTGAATCATTCCTGGAACTTGAACATGGGGTGTAGTGAGAAAAACAGGAAGAGGCTAGACGTCGTGAAGTTCATAATCTGAAAGAGGAACTAGAGTAAGTGAACTAAAGTATTTGCAATACAATTTTTAAAACACAGTGGCTTATTTATAAGTTCATAAAGTTTATAAAGGGTCTAAGATTACTGGGGACACTTACGAGGAACAGAGTCAAGAAGACATTCTGAAATCGACTCTTCTTGAGTTTTTTTTTTGTAAGGGATGTAGTTCTGAAGATGAGAGTAGGGTAGGGAGGGCAGGGGAAAAAAGGCAGATATTGTTGAGTTTATCCTCAAGCTTATGGGTCCTTAGGGTCTTACAGGTGGTGCTAGTGGTAAAAAAAAACCCTGCCTGCCAATGTAGGGGACACAAGAGGCTTGGATTGGATCCCTGGGTTGGGAAGATCCTCTGGAGGAGGGCACGGAAACCCACTCCAGTATTCTTGCCTGGAGAATCCCATGGACAGAGCAGCCCGGCAGGCTGTAGTCCATGAGGTCTCAAAGAGTCGGACACGACTGAAGCAACTTAGCACAGAACAGTTTGGTGTCATGACACCTCCATTTGCTCTGTGTCCTTTGGGGTGAAGTCTCAGCTAGAGCCATAGTCACAGGGGAGGGAGACGTAAGTAAAATATTTTAAGGGCTAGGAGACCCAACTCTCCCCAGTTATTTATCACACAGAACCTTATGAACAGAAAGAGCCAGCAACCTCATAATACCAAAACCAACCAACGTCAATTTGCTTGGTGCCTTGCGTGCATCACTGTACTTTATGTTTTCTTTATTTTTTGTTGAAATGCAGTTAATTTAGACTGTTGTGTTAGTTTCAGGTGTACAACAAACTGATTCAGTTATATATACATATATTTTTCAATGATGCTCTTTCCCATTCTGGTTTATTACAAGATATGGAATACAGTTCCCTATGCTCTACAATAGGACCTTGTTTATTATTTGGATTGTATACCTAGTGTGCTGCTGCTGCTAAGTCACTTCAGTCGTGTCCGACTCTGTGTGACCCCATAGACGGCAGCCCACCAGGCTCCCCCATCCCTGGGATTCTCCAGGCAAGAATACTGGAGTGGGTTGCCATTTCCTTCCCCAATGCATGAAAGAGAAAAGTGAAAGTGAAGTCGCTCAGTCTGTCCGACTGTTAGCGACCCCACGGACTGCAGCCCACCAGGTTACTCCGTCCATTGGATTTTCCAGGCAAGAGTACTGGGGTGGGGTGCGTGTATGTATCTGCTAATCCCAAACTCCTAATCCATCCCTAATTTATCTCTTCCCACCTCCCCACTTCCCTTTGGTAATGAGGTTTGTTTTCTATGTCTGAGACTTGCTTTTTTGTAAGTTCATTTCTGTCATATTTCAGATTCCACATGTAAGTGAACTCATGTACTGTTTGTCTTTCTCTTTCTGACTGACTTCACTTAGTGTAATAATCTCCGGATCCATCCATATTGCTGCAAATGGCATTATTTCTTTCTTTTTTAAAGGCTGAGTTGCATTCCATTGGCCTTCCTGGTGACTCAGTGATAAAGAATCCGCCTGCCAATGCTAGAGACACAAAAGACATGGGTTCAACCCCTGGGTTGGGAAGATCTCTTCTAGTAGAAATGGCAACCCACTCCAGCATTCTTGCCTGGGAAGTCCCATGGATAGAGGAGCCTGGTGGGCTATAGTTCATGGTGTTGCAAGAGAGTCGGACACAACTTAGCAAGTAAACAACAAGTGTTTCATATATATATGCATGCCGTGTGCTGAGTCTCTTCAGTCATGTCTGACTCTTTGTGACCCTGTGGACTGCAGCCTGCCAGGCTCCTCTGTCCATGGGATTCTCCAGACAAGAATACTGCAGCGTGTTGCCATGCCCTCCNTCGGACACAACTTAGCAAGTAAACAACAAGTGTTTCATATATATATGCATGCCGTGTGCTGAGTCTCTTCAGTCATGTCTGACTCTTTGTGACCCTGTGGACTGCAGCCTGCCAGGCTCCTCTGTCCATGGGATTCTCCAGACAAGAATACTGCAGCGTGTTGCCATGCCCTCCTCCAGAGGATCTTCTAGACCCAGGGATCGAACCTGCCACTCTTATATCTCTTGCATTGGCAGACTGGTTCTTTACCACCGACATATTTGTGTGTGTGTATATAGATAGGTAGATAGATAGATATAGACATAGCTGGATGCTAACTCACTTCAGTCGTCTCTGACTCTTTGCCACCCATTGGACTGTAGCCCACCAGGCTCTTCTGTGCATGGAATTCTCCAGGCAGGAATACTGGAGTGGGTGCCTTTTTCTTCTCCAGGAGATCTTCCTTACCTAGGGATTGAGCCCAGGTCTCTTGCATTGCAGGCAGATTCTTTACCATTCACGCCACTAGGAAAGCATATATATATATATATATATATATATATATATCTCCATATATATATATATATATATCCATGGACATTTAGGCTTTGGCTATTGTAAATAGTCCTGCTATGGATATTGGGGTTCATGTATCTTTTCAGGGATTGAACCGTGCCTTTTAGCAGTGAAAGCACCAAGTCCTAAGCCCTGGACTGCTAGGGAATTCCCTATCTTTTTGAATTAGAATTTTCTCTGGATCTATGCCCAGGAGTGGGATTGCAGGATGACATGGTAACTCTAGTTTTTAAAAGAATCTTCATATGTTCTCCATAGTGGCTGCACCAGTTTACATCCCTATCAACAGTGCATTCTGTCTTAATACAGCTCAATAAAATGTGCACTAAATTGATATTCCCTCAGGCTGTCAAGCTTAGGCAGGTTCAGTAACTCACCAGAAGGCACACAGCTAGCAAGTAAGTAGTGAAGCTGGGATTCCATCCAAATTGGCAGATCAAAGAGCCTAGCTTTTAACCTTTAAGCGTAGGACTTTCACTTCACATGCTACATTGTTGTTCAATCTCTCAGTCATGTTTGACTCTTTGAGACCCCATGGACCGCAGCACCCCAGGCCTCCCTGTCCTTCACCTTCTCCCAGAGTTTGTTCAAAGTCATGTTTGTTGAGTCAGTGATGCCATCCAACCATCTCATCCTCTGTTGTCCCCTTCTCCTCCTGCCTTCAATCTTTCCCAGCATCAGGGTCTTTTCTAATGCGTCAGCTCTTCAGGTGGCCAAAGTATTGGAGCTTCAGCTTCAGCATCAATCCTTCCAATGAACATTCAGGATTGATTTCTTTGAGGATTGATTTCTTTGAGGATTGATTTCTTTGAGGATTGACTGGTTTGATCTCCTTGCAGTCCAAGGGACTCTCAAGAGTCTTTTCCAAAACCACAGTTCAAAAGCATCAATTCTTCAGCCTTCTTTATGGTCCAACTCTCACATCTATAGATGACCACTGGAAAAACCATAGCTTTGACTAGAAGGGCCTTTGTCGGCAAAGTCATGTCTCTGCTTTTTAATATGCTGTCTAGGCATGTCATAGCTTTTCTTCCAAGGAGCAAGTGTCTTTTAATTTCATGACTCTAGTCACTGGCCACAGTGATTTTGGAGCCTAAGAAAATAGTCTGTCACTGTTACTACTGTTATTCAGTAGAAAGTCCAAGGTTTTAAAGAATGGTCCAGGCTGAGGAATAAATTAAGAATTACTGTCTTTTAACAGTGAATTCATAGATGGTAAATAATGATTTTAGAGCCCAGAACTGCTCCCACTGAAACAGCCATGAGGTGCAGTCTGAGGTCCAAAAGGTAATGGAATGCTGTGCAAAGAGAAGATGCTAGTGATCATTGATTTATGTTTCCGTTTCTCCTCTGACTGTGGCCCACAGAAAGGCTACCTTGGTTTGCTGATGAGAGGTGGCGCTCTTCACCAAAAGATCATCACAGCAAGTCTACTGGTTGTGCATGAGGCTTCCCACTTTATTACTTCTTTTTAACCGGCCACGGTTGTTCAGTATAAATCAATGTGGGATGCATAGATAATCTCAAAAAGAGATTATCAAGGTACCACATTTCCTGAGATGATAAACTTCATTCAGAATTAAAAGAAGGAGGAGGAGAAGAAAAAGGAAGGAAGAGGAGGGAAAAGCAGGATGGGATGGGGGGGGCGAGTCTTCAAAAAACTTACAGTGTTTCAAGAAATGTTGGAATTCTCTTATGGGCCATGTTTAAATTAATTTGGAAATTTGGGCACCAAATTAGTGTGACAAAGAGATGGGTTTCAAGGTCATTAGTTCCGCAAGAAGAGGGAATTGGGTTTTTAGGACCTGTCAACCACGGCTCTAGGCTAATAAACATCAGCATTTAAATTATGCTCTAATAAAGAAAATCAAATCCCTGGAGACTTTCAAAGGTACAAGTGTTCTTGGTAAAAAAAAAAAAAAAAAAAAAAACAAAACTTTAGTCTTAGGAAAATAAATTAAAAACTTAAGATTTAGTAAACTGTGACTCAAATTTAACACAGAACTCCCAGAAAGCAGGGCGCAAGGATTTAGTGCCCTGGTTTAAACTGACGATATTGCGGGCTGCATCTTTCTATACCCTTCGAAAGATGAATCTGTTCATGGTCATGAGGAGAAAGTGTTGGAGTTTTTCCTTGGCCTAGAGCTAAAATGGACTGCCACTGTCTTCACTTTATAAACCGGGTCAGCTCCTCAGCTTACATAACACTATCTCCAGTTTGTCTGAACTCCTCCAAAGATGAAGAGCTCACTGTCTCTCACAGCCACCTAGGACAGTGCTTCTTCGTAGAGCATTCCACTTATATTAAAGTGAAATTTGCTTCCCTGCTTTTTTTTTTTTTTGGAATTCATCAACAAAATAATACTTCAAAAAGCATTTTTGAGCCCTCACCACATGTCCAGCCCTGTTAGGCTTTAAGAATAAACAGATAAGGGGATTACATAGAGTTCAACTGATTTGGTGGAATTTATAGTCCAATTTGATACACCTCAATTTTTTCCATCCTCTTCATCCTAAGAAATAGGTCAGACTCTCAGGATAACAATGGCATTCTGCTGCAGTGACATTAGCATCTCAGCAGAGATGTAACCTAAAGAATTCTCCAAGTGTCTCTGCACACCGCCACACCCCTCTTGAAGAATCACTGCTGGGATGGTTCTGTGTTCTTCCAGAAGTCCAGTCCTATGTCAACAGGGTGGCAGTTCAAATATCCGAAGACAGCTGTCACATAGCCTTCTCTCTGTCCCAGTCAATTCTTTCAGCTAAACATGCTACTGTTTTCGAAATATAATCATTATCTTTCTGCAGCAAAGATGGGGTTTAAAAAAAAAAGCAGTTGATAGTAGCTGTAAATGCATCCATTCCTGTGGTACATGAACTGAACCTATCAGGCCAAACCAGTAGCTGAGCGAGAGCAGAGATGATGGGCATGGAGGGCCGTGAGCTGCGTGCAGCGCCCGGCAG
Organism: Oreotragus oreotragus; assembly: GCA_006410675.1. NCBI lineage: Eukaryota > Metazoa > Chordata > Mammalia > Artiodactyla > Bovidae > Oreotragus > Oreotragus oreotragus. Next base: position 147,333 of record SJYX01007293.1, on the reverse strand, counting down.
TCGTGTTCCAGTTCCACTGGAACTGACTTAAATGTGTGAAGGACGTGGATGAGAAAACAGGGAGATGGAGGTGCCCACCGTCCCATCTTCTTGTCTTCCTTTGTTTTAAGGCACAACAGATTATTGCTGGATGGGGGTGAGCAAGGAGGTAGAAGAAAGCCTATTCTGTACTGATTGGCAAAACCTAAAATTTAAAAGAGAGGAAGAAGAAGAAAAGACAAGCTAAGATAAAAATCATTCTAGCTCATACAGCTGGAATGTTTATAATGTAAAGAGACAGCAGCATTAAAGGATTAGGCCCCACTGCCTGATTAACATCATTTGATCTTTTGCTATTGAAAAGACCCTGTGTATTTTCAAAGGCAGTGGGCTTCTTAAATAAAACCAGGAGTCTGGGTTAGCAGAAAGCTGTTAGAAAACAACTCATTTTCTGTTTAGTAATCTTTTTTCTTCCCCTACCTGCTTCCTCGTCTTTAGTTTCTTTCTCTGTTATTGGGAGATACATCTAAATCTGAAAATTGGGGCACAGGGACCTGTGATTTGTCAAAAACAAACATAAAAATCACTGTGACCTAAATTGGTCAGGTCATATTTTCTCCATGAATATCATCAGAGGGGAACTTCTTTTTCTGTTTTGTCCTAAGTTTAGTGTTTCATCCTTTACTCTCTGTCTGCAAAATTCCCTGTATAGTTTCAGTGGGAAAAGATTAGCACATAATTACAAGATGGTGTTTTCAAGATACACTTTCTATCTCGTTTTTCTGCTTGCTTCTTTTCTTTTTTTTTTTTTTGCAAGTTTCCAGTAAGCTTGATGCCCCTAATGAATCGGATGGATCATCAGGTAGTCGATGCTTTCCATCGGCCAACTTGGTGAAGCATATTTGTGGGGGGATTAGGAGTGTCTCCGTGTCTGCGCTGTCATTCCAGGGTGGCCAGACGATGGGGTAGGGAGGGCCTCTGGTCATTCGGGGGGACCCAGCGGTCGTCATAACTAGTTCAGTCTCTGTGGCCCATTCAGCCCTTGGCATCGCTGCCAAGCCAGCCAACAAAGAAGCATTGTAATCCTGACAGTTTCCCAGCATTGACTGGACAGGCGCAGACCACCAACCAGCTCCTTTCGCTTCTACTGTTCACAAGTGAGACCATGAACAGAAAAAAGTCAGTGGCAAAAATCCCACATCCTGCTGAAGTTGGTGTGTGGATGCTTTTCTCCCAACTGAGTCTCCCTCGGACTGGTAATCCTGGTACCTGTTTCTCTGTGTTTTTTGGTCTGTTTTTAAATACAATTAGCTTGAATGGTAAGACATAATCCTCAGTGACCCTACCAAAAAATTAGGTTTGAGTTTTGAAAAATAAGCATTTGCATGCAAGGCTTTGAAGAAGGGGAAGTATAGTAGAAATAAAAGTTCATGATAAGCTTGAGATAAGAAGCAATACTTCCAACTAATGCAAGGGGCCATGATGAGTCTTAAGAAGTTGAATTTGGGGGAACAGACTAGGGTTTTCAGAAATAGAATGGAATCATTTGAACTCATTTGTGTTTTTAGATGTGCACCCAAAAGCCTGCCCTTTCATTAGACCAGGCCAAGGACTTCTACAACTCTTGATTTTAAGAATAGCAATAAATAAAATGTTTAAGAATAAAGTAAACTCAGGGAGATTTATCATGACTTTACCATTAATTGGCAGCTTCTGTGGCGGCTCAGATGGTAAGGAATCCGCCTGCAATGCAGGAGACCCGGGTTCGATTGCTGGGTTGGGAAGATCCCCTGGAGAAGGGAATGGCTACCCACTCCAGTATTCTTGCCTGGGGAGTTCCATGGATAGAGGAGCCTGGAGGTTACAGTCCATGGGGTCACACAGAGTCGGACGTGACTGAGTGACTAACACACACGTACTAAGGCCCTAAGCCTTGAGTTAGACCCAGGTTGGAAACAGCAGCCTTAGAGCAAGGCTGGAGGCAGGAGGTGGAGAGACACACGGGGCTTTGCTCCAGGTTCCACATTTTGTTCATTTATTTATTAAAAGTATTTTTATATTTGTATAGTGATCTAAGATCAGTGATCTTTAAAAATTTTTTTAAATTTATTTTGGCCGCACCACATGTGGAATTTTAGATCCCTGGCTGGGATTGAACCTGCACCCCCTGCATTGGAAACAGGGCGTCTTAATCGATGGACTGCCAGGGAAGTCTTGGGTTCTGCGTTTTAGAAATCTCTATTCTGGCCTCTGGGCATCGCATCAAGGAGTGTTCAGGTCAAGGGGCAGACTCCCCTGGCACCTGCTCAGCCTTTAGGCCACCATCCAGATACCAGGGACAATTTCTTGCCCTGCTGCCCAACCTGTTTCCAGTTTTCTCAGGCCTCTTGCTTTCCAGGTCTGTTTTCCGGAAAGTGCATTGCACACTGGGGATCACTTGTAGGCTGAAGCGGGGGCCAAGACAGGCATTTGTGGGAGCACGAGGGGAGCTTGACTGTACAGATGGGGCAGAAGAATTGCGAAGGCTGAGAGTGTTTAGCAGTGTCTTAGCATGCAGTGGACCCCCTGCAAACATTATTTCTGATACAGTCCCTGAGTACCTTATTACGTTTTTTCTACTTTGAGAGAGAGAAAAAATAAGCATGAGAATACAAGCTTCTACAGGGGCGGGGGTAGGGGGTGCCATTTTAATTTTTGGTATCCAAAATGGAGTATTCTTTTCAGTAACTTGCCTGTTGTCCTGGCCCAATTCCAAGTGCTCTATATTCAAGCCAATTACATTCCTCCCCCACTGGATAAATTATTCTTCACCTCCCCCATAAAAATCATCATGTTATACTTGTGAAACAAAATAGCTTCTGTATTCTACCAAACATTCAAAAAAAATGGTTATATCTCAGTACAGAGTGTCTTTCTGGCTGTGACTGGTTTGGAGTTGCGCTGGAATTTATTAGAGTGAGATGTGAGTCTTAGGTCCATGATACTTCTGAATAGTAATAGACACCATATCAAATGGAGAAATATCACACGATAGTCTCTTGGTGACTTAAGATGAGACAAATTGTTGTTTTTAGACTTACTGATTATTTATTTTTGGCTTCAGCAGTTGCAGCACGTGGACCCTCGAGTGTGCGAGCTACGGTAGTTGCGGTACACAGGCTTAGTTGCTCTGCAGCTTACGGGACCTTCCCTGATCAGGGATCGAACCCACGTCTCCTGCATTGGCAGCAGAATCTTAACCCCTGGACTACCAGGGACGTCCTTCTGATACAAATCTTTGGGTTGAGGCTCAGCAAACGTGAGCTGTTGAGCTTACCTCTAAATCACTGCGTTCCCAAGCAAGGTCTTTATCTCATCAATTTGACTCTTTACAATGTCGGCAGCCTGAGCATTCACGAAACAGGTTCTCGAGTCTTGTTCCAGATTCACCTCCAATAACGAAGAGCTGTGATTTTAAGATAAAACTGTTGAAACTGGAAAGAAAAATATCGACAGTTGTTAAGAAGTCACTATCTTTTTTTTTCTGTCCCTTTCTCTGAGTTGAGCATCACTGAGGTCTAAAATCCCTTTTGGTGATTGATTTAGGGAAGTGACTTTCATTTCTTGAGATCACAGAGCATGTGACCAGACAAAAGTGGCAAATTTCCTTGAGGAAGGGACAGCTTTAGGGCCCAAGGCATAGCTAGGAGCACAAGTGGCTCCCCTTTGAGGAATATTCCAAGAAATATCATCCCTAGATCTAAACTGTACTTGGTTTTTAATGATTTCAAGCAAGAGACAATTCTCACCAAGAGGGCTGCCTTTCTCTGCATTGTTCCTGTTTGGAACAGACCTTGGTATTGTAAATTGTTTGCCTGGCCGCTGTGTTCCTGGCTCAGCGCTCCTTGCTCCTCTGTGCTCGCTTCAGTGGAGAAGGCGGTCAGCAAACTCTGCTGCCCTTATGGACTTATTGAATTATTTTTTCCGTGCAGGCTGAGGTCACTCAGGTCTGTGACTTTCCCCTTCTGACTTTGCTTTTTAAACTTTCATTCTGAAATAACTTTTCTCATTCCACACGTCCCCTGCTAAAGTCAAGGAGATAATACAAGTAATTACATGGGTTGTTCAGGCCCAGATAACTGTTTGGGAAAGGAAGGACTTAAATGATTCAGTGAAAAATAGTGATTTCATCTGATTGATTCTGAAAAATCATTGCAATTATTTGTCTTTGGTATGTATTGACAAAAGTATAGTTTTCTTTTTTTTTTTACATGTATTCTTTTATTCATCCTTTCAGTTCAGTTCAGTTGCTCAGTCGTGTCCGACTCTTTGTGACCTCATGGACTTCAGCACGCCAGGCCTCCCTGTTCATCACCAACTCCCGGAGTTTACCCAAACTCATGTCCATTGAGTCAGTGATGCCCTCCAACCATCTCATCTTATGTCGTCCCCTTCTCCTCCTGCCCTCAGTCCTTCCCAGCAGCAGGGTCTTTTCAGATGTGTCAGCTCTTCGCATCAGGTGGCCAAAGTATTGGAGTTTCAGCTTTAGCATTAGTCCTTCCAATGAACACTCAGGACTGATTTCCTTTAGGATGGACTGGTTGGGTCTTTTTGCAGTCCGAGGGACTCTCAAGAGTCTTCTCCAACATCACAGTTCAAAAGCGTCAATTCTCTGGCACTCAGCTTTCTTTATAGTCCAACTCTCACATCCTTTACAATGTTTAACTTTTTTACATTTAAGTATTGTTGACTTACTGAACTTTTAATTTTTTCAAAAAGTTATTACTCATAGAGAATGGATCGATGGTTGCCAAAGGCAGAGGATGGTGAGTGAGAGAAATGGAAGAAGGGGGTCAAAGGTTAAAAAGAAAAAAATTTAAATACAGATGAGGGAAAAAGTTAGTGCCTTAATCTCTTTGCAAGAATTGTTGTTAAGTTTTACATTAGATTATCATCCCACTTATTGTCATTTTGCATACCAGGTAAGCCTTTCTCCAAATTGAACTCAAACTGTTGAATAGAACTTTTTACTATATTAAGAATCTAAATGGTATGCTGTGCAGTGGTGTTCAGCCTGATTTTGGAATTATACCTTATTTCCCAAAGTCTGTCTCTCTATGGATGATAAACTATGGACAAGGAAGGAAAGCTTGTGTTTCCAGTTTCTCTAGCAGATTGATGTGCTCTGCAAATGCTAGATATTCGGTTTCATGCTTTAGTAAGTTAATAGGAATTAGGAGTGCTGACTAAACTGACTCATTAATAGTTCAGTTAAATAACCAGTGAGTTCCAATCTAAGTAAAAGAACACCAGTTAATTTTGTAGTGGCCACCTGAGAAAAACCTGCCAGTTTGATAGATACTAGAAAAGTGAAGTCAGAGGCAATATGAACATCATTTCTAACCCTTGATAAGTGTGTTGAAGTCAGATCTAAGTTTGGAGCATGAAATGGCCATTTACTAGCCGTGTGCCTTGGGATGAATTTCTTAATATTTTTAGCTTTCTAGTGCCTAAATTTCCTCATCAGGAAAATGAAAACACTATTACTGCTGTAGTGTATATAAAGTGATTAGCATAATGCTTGGAATAAAATCAGTACTCGAGGAATAGAAGCTCATGTTTTTATTAAGAAACCACTATCATTTTCTGTCCTACCTCGTAAGTAAGACTATCTTATATGTGCGTACTGCATGCAAAGTCACTCAGTCATGTCCAACTCTTTGCCACCCCATGGACCATAGCCCGCCAGGCTCCTCTGTCCATGGGGTTCTCCAGGCAAAAATACTGGAGTGGGTTGCCATGCCCTCCTCCAGGGGATCTTCCCCACCCAGGGACTGAGCCCTCATCTCTTAAGTCTCCTACATTGGCAGGCAGGTTCTTTACCGCTAGTGCCACCTGGGAAGCCCNTGGGGTTCTCCAGGCAAAAATACTGGAGTGGGTTGCCATGCCCTCCTCCAGGGGATCTTCCCCACCCAGGGACTGAGCCCTCATCTCTTAAGTCTCCTACATTGGCAGGCAGGTTCTTTACCGCTAGTGCCACCTGGGAAGCCCCATCTTATATGTACACTCCCTTTTTAAAAATCTCTCCAAATTAAACAAAACCCCCAAAACGACAAATAAAACATGAACTTGTGGGGAAACTTGCATATTGAATTACTCGCCTTTGTTGAGGCCTCCAAGATGGTGCACCAGGAATTTGAAGTTTAAGTTTTGTGAGCTTTGCTATACTGGAATGTGTAAAAAAGAGGGAGGAATAATTACCTACTCAGAGCAAGCATCTCTTTCTGGTCCCTATAATTCTCTCAGTACATTATTCCCATTATTTTGGCTCAAAACTGTGACTTTGGATGGTTCTACTCTTTCAGTCATTGTGATCTCTTATCAAGTCTTTTCCTTTCTGCTCCCATATCTGCCACCATAAGCAGCGTTTAGATCACATCACGATCAGCTTTGACCATGGTGGGTGTGGCTGGAAGCCCCTCTCTCCCCAGCCCCTGCCTGCGATGGGTCCCCTGACCGTCCCCCTGCCTGGGATGGCACTGCAGCAGGAGGACATGCGTTAAGCCTGTTTCAGGAGCTATTCTGAGCCCTCTCCCTCTTGCAGATGTTGCTCTCAGGTCTCCGAGCTGCCCCTCTCAGTCTCTCCCCGCTGCACTCACCATGAGAACAGTAGGCGGAGGAGGTCTAAGAATCACAAGACTTCTTGGCATTCTTTGGTGTCGGTTCTAATCCTGCTTCCACTTACACAGAATTCTCCTCACAGTTTGTCCTTTTGGCCTCACGCAAGAGATGTCAAGACTTAGACAAGCCTTAGAATCAAGACTCTGCAGTATTAAAGGATGTGATTTTGCTGGGCCTGGCCCTCTGTACAGTTTCTCTTGGGGACTTCTCAGTGGTGGGCTCCAGGGCATGCGGGCTTCCGTAGTTGTGGAGTCTTCTGTCCCCTGCACTGGCGGGTGGCTTCCCATCCACGTACCACCACGGAAGTCCCCTTCTTCTGTTGTTTTCATAGCACTTATCAGGACCTTGTCTTTCTTCTGCTCCTGTTGCTCCTGCCCATGTTGAATTCTACCTCAGCAGTAGTTTCTTCTCATTGCAGGGCTTTGTCTTGGGAGGGAGCTTTGATGAAGCCCTCCAGCCTAACCACTCTCTCATATGGCTGGCTGTGGGCCCTAGGGAGAGCTCAGTGGGCCTCTCCTCGCCTCAGGGCTGCCAGATGCCTGCCGGCTTCCCTCTGCATCCTTCTGCGCTAAGGATGACCACACACAGATCTTGTAGCTGTGGGTGCTCATAGTTTGAGGTTTGTGGAGGATACTTTGTCACTTAGTTGCTGCACATGTTGCCTGTGGGTTGTTGGGTTCTGGTATCATAGTTGCTCTGGCTATTCTTTATGAGGGGAATTCAGGGATATTTAAATACCACGCCTTCACCACTGCCAATTTCCCGGAATCTTTGTAAGTCATTTACAATCCTTTCTGATGTGAAGTAAGCTATAAAACAAGTGAATAAATAAAAAGTTCTCCTTCCTGTTCCTTATAAGCCTCTGTGTTACATGTAAATAATTCATATATACAGATATATTCCAGTCAAAAGAGAACTCTAGCTATGTTTTAGGTTGCTGGGACACTGCCAGCTTATTAATTAGCTCTCTGAAGTTGGTGTTTGGAGTTTTGCTCCCTGCCCCATTCCTAGGAAGGCCCACACTGTAGACATTTTAGAAAGCTGAGGCTCTAATCTGATCCCAAGGCAGAGAGGCAGCTTTCATTTCTTGTCTGTTTCCGTCACCCACGTGCTTTCCTCAATGGTGTGTCCCTGTGTCATCCTCAATGGAAGTGGGGAACCGGAGGTTTGGGCTCATGCTGTGAATATCCTTAGGGGCCACTTGACAGACTTTAAGAGACCTGATAATATCATAAGTAAGACTTCTCCGTGAATTTTCTCTTAACATCAATGTTTTTTTCAGTAGATGTATCCCAACTGAGTCACATTGGTTGGTATGGGTCTTTTCTGGTGGCTCAGCGGCAAAGAACCCACTTGCCAGTGCCAGAGATGCAGGAGACGCGGGTTCCATCCCTGGGTCCGGAAGATCCCTGAGGGAGGAAATGTCACCCACTCCAGTACTCTTGCCTGGAGAATCCCATGGACAGAGGAGCCTGGTGGGCTAGAGTTCACAGAGTCACAGAGCGTCGGAATACGACTTAGTGATTAAGCACCAGCACAGCTCTACGTGTGTGTGCTGGGCAAAGAATTAGCCTCCAGCTCTTTCAGCCTGTTATGCTTGCTCTGAAAAAATGATGATTTTGAAATGCTGCAGTAGTTACGTGGTACTCACTCTGAGTCCAGGATTGGGGAATACTTTTCTATTATTCTTTCACATAAAAAGTCATTCTCAATAATTTTATTTGTGTATTTTCCTAGTTCTAACTTAGTCTGCGGCTTTTTTTTTTTTTTTCATTGATTTTAATTGGTTTCCAACTGACCACGTTTCCAGTGTTACAGGATCACTGGGAATTTGGAACATTGTACCCCAAGGCAGAGGAGAAAAGTTTTGGCCTCAAGGTATTGATATAGGCTTGTACTCAGTCATTCATCCTACTAATAAATTATGAAGTGNTTTTTTTTTTTTTTTCATTGATTTTAATTGGTTTCCAACTGACCACGTTTCCAGTGTTACAGGATCACTGGGAATTTGGAACATTGTACCCCAAGGCAGAGGAGAAAAGTTTTGGCCTCAAGGTATTGATATAGGCTTGTACTCAGTCATTCATCCTACTAATAAATTATGAAGTGATACTGAGTCAGAAGTGTTCAGTTTTCTAAGTGTAATCGGGTGCATTTGCAATCTCCGCATGGCTCTGTGAAATGCTTTAATAGAACAGCTGTGATATAATTGTTAAGTCTGCTTTTGGAATCTGTATAGATAGCACTGTGATAAACATGCAATTCTTATTGCTCAATACTGTTGAAGGAAGGGGCAGAGGACGGAGGGAGAGAGGAAGGGAGGGAAGACGAAAGGAAAGGCAGGGGTAATGTGCTCATATATAGATGAGTGCTGGGTTATGATATCCTGGAGTCCTTGCAAAATGGCTTTAAAAAATAATTAAGACCTTAATTTTTTATTCCTTTCCAGGAAAACACGAAGTGAAGATATGCAATATTTCCCTTAAGCAAACGACTGAAGAACATTTCATGTTATGCAAACAAATGAGAAATCAGCAAATACCCCTCTGCTGTGGGGAGCTGAGGGGAACAGAGAAAATGGGATTTTTTTTTTTTTTTCTCCAAAAGCAAAGTTCAGGGTTAAATTTGTGGTTTGAGGGGTTATTGTTTTTATTTTGTTTTTAAATTTATATTTATTTATGGTTGCCCTGGGTCTTCGCTGCTGCCGGCCTTCGCTGGCTGTGGCGAGGCTGGGCTGTTCTCTGTGGAGGTGTGCGGGCCTCTCTCTGCGGTGACTCCTGGAGCCTGGAGCACGGGCTTCAGTAGCTGTGGTATACAGGCTTTGGTTGCTCTGCAGGATGTGGGGTCTTCCCGGACCAGGGATCGAACTCGTGTCCCTTGCGCTGGCAGGCGGATTCTTATCCACTGTACCACCAGGGAAGTCCTGGATCACTGGTTTTGGATTAAAAGTAAACACTGATGGAAATATTTCATGAGTGCTTTGTTACACCCACATCATTTACTGTTTCCATTTAAAAGTGGATTATGCGGGTATCCTTAAAGATTTATCAATTTTTAAAAATTTCCTTGGGATACCTTTATAGATTCTTTAGCGTTTTAAAAAAAAAATGTTTTGTAGCTCATCTATGAAGCCCAGGATTATGTGGGTGTCCTTAAAGATTTATCAATTTAAAAAAAATTTTTGGGATACTTTTATAGATTCTTTAGCGTTTAAAAAAAAATGTTTTGTAGCTCATCTATGAAGCCCAATTAAGCTGTCATTGCTGTGTCACACAGAAGTCTATCTCGGTCAGTAAAAACTAAATAAAAAGATTTTTGTTTTCAATGACTTTTGTTTATTAAGATTGTAGAAATACAGTCAAACCTCATGGTACACTGGTTTATTATTATGTGGATGTGGCTAAAGAAGAATTTTATCTGATAAATTGATTTTGCAATGTAGAAAGTTTGTTTGTTCCTGTCCCCAGCATGGGTGTCCTGGTAGGGCTCCATCATAAATATATGTGAGTGTGTATTTAGGTTTTTCAAAATGAAGAGTTTAATTGTAACCTTGCAGATTTCCTACTTACTACTATATCATTTTTTTGTTACTTGAGTTAATCTTTGAGCTTTCTGTACTATTTAGCAAACCAAATGTTCAGCTCTGTGGACTTCTTTGCCAAAGGCAGTGAGTGTTTTAGACTTTTTTCGATTCTGTACGGGCCGGTCTCTGGGTTTCCAGTGCAAGTTGCACACATCTCCATCACCTCTCCTCCCAAACTGTGCTGGAAATGTGGCTACTGGTTTGTCTCTTGCCTTTACTGGAGGCAGTAACTGGTTACTCCATTTCTATGTTCCTTATACCTTAGACTATTCCTGGCAGAGAGGAGGCACTCAATAAATATTTATCATATGAAATATAATTTATACTTTATGGGACATACTAGAACTCTTCTCCAGTTCTCAATAGCCTTGCTTCTCATTATTTTATAAAGCATGAAGAGTATTCCCTCTTTCCTGAACCACTGAAAGCACTAAATTATAATTACAGATGGAAGACAAGATATCATGGCTACTGGTGAACACATTATTTGATGGTCTTTGTACCAGTTACTCTTTGCAAACTGGCATGCGGTATTTTTCATCAGTATGCATCTTATGTACTGACAAGTCACTGTGATGACATTAGGGAGGTGATAGGGCTAGAAGAATGACTCAGCGATGAAACACAGACATTGCTATCGTGGGTATTTATTGAGTAATTAGAGAAAGTCACAAACAGGTGAAATGCTAGCTTTTTTCAGACAGAGTTTACAATGATTTAATAATGTGTTTAGACTTGGAATATTGTATACTTTGGGGTCATAAAACAGAATGATCAAATTGACATCTTCTGGGTACTTTTTGTTAGATCTTATCTAATAGTGTAGTTGGATATATTTTTTCCTTTATGCTCATATCACTGTCATTTTCCTTTTGAAGCTTGGCTTTAGACACTCAAGAGTGAGAAATAAAGTAAGCGACTGCCTTAACAAGCACAGTTGCCCATGACTGCGATGGATTTGTTGTGTCATATGAACATGTGCTCCCTGAATGTTGAACAATAATCTAGATAGTTTTTTCCTTAGCATGAGAATAGAGAAACAAATTGGATTTTTAATTTTTCTGTTAATAAAATGTCAATTATGCTTTACCAGTTCTAAGAATTTTTCTCTTCTTAGGAGTGACGATGTAACATATGCACTTTGACCCCAAAATTCCAACTTTGGGGATTTCTTCTGAAGATATAAAGGTGTCTATGATTAAGGACGTCTCCTGGAACATTGCTTGTAGTGGAAAAAAACTGCAAATATCCTGACTATCCACTTATAGGGCAATACTTGAATAAAATATGGTGCTTCCATGCTACAGATCCATTCATTTATAGACAGAATTTAAAATAAAAATAAAGTCATACTGTATACTTTATCCTTCTTTCTTTTTTATGTAAGGTATGCCTTTGGAATCCCCTCAGGTTAATACATATAGCTGTTTATTTTCTTTAGTATAGATGTGCCATATTTTATTCATTCGTGAGGGTGATATTTGTGGCAGAGAAGAAGATGGAGATTATCATTTTTTCCTTATGCATATATTTGACTTATTATCAGTTCAGTTCAGTCACTCAGTCGTGTCCGACTCTTTGTGACCCCATGAATTGCAGCACGCCAGGCCTCCCTGTCCATCACCAACTCCCGGAGTTCACTCAGACTCACGTCCATCGAGTCCGTGATGCCATCCAGCCATCTCATCCTCTGTCGTCCCCTTCTCCTCCNACATCTTTTTTGGTGTTAGTTCTAAAAGGTCTTGTAGATCTTCATAGAACTGTTCAGCTTCAGTTTCTTCAGCATTGCTGGTCAGGGCATAGATTTGGATTACTGTGGTACTGAATGGTTTGCCTTGGAAATGAACAGAGATCGTTCTGTCATTTTTGAGATTGCATCCAGGTACTGCATTTCGGACTCTTTTGTTGACAATGGTGTCTACTCCATTTCTTCTAAGGGATTCCTGCCCACAGTAGTAGATGTAATAGTCATCTGAGTTAAATTCACCCATTAGAGTTCATCTTAGTTCACTGATTCCTAGAAAGTCGATGTTCACTCTTGCCATCTCCTGTTTGACCACTTCCAATTTGCCTTGATTCATGGACCTGACATTCCGGGTTCCTATGCAATATTGCTCTTTATAGCATCAAACCTTGCTTCTATCACCAGTACCATCCACAACTGGGTATTTTTGCTTTGGCTCCATCCCTTCATTCTTTCTGGAGTTATTTCTCCACTGATCTCCAGTAGCATATTGGGCACCTACTGACCTGCAGAGTTCATCTTTCAGTGTCCTATCTTTTTACCTTTTCATACTGTTCATGGGGTTCTCAAGGCAAGAATACTGAAGTGGTTTGCCATTCCCTTCTCCAGTGGACCACATTCTGTCAGACCTCTCCACTGTGACCCGTCCGTCTTGGGTGGCCCCACACGGCATGGCTTAGTTTCATTGAGTTAGACAAGGCTGTGGTCCGTGTGATCAGACTGGCCTGTTGTCTGTGATCGTGGTTTCCGTCTGTCTGCCCACTGATGTCCTCTCTTAGTGCCTACCATCTTACTTGGGTTTCTCTTACCTTGGATGTGGGATATTTCTTCACAGCTGCTCCAGCAAAGCGTAGCCACTGCTCCTTACCTTGGACATGGGGTAGCTCCTCACTGCCGCCACCCCTGACCTCATTGTGAGTTATTTATAGATGCCCTTTATCAGGTGTAGGAATTCCCCTTCTATTTCTAGTTTATTTAGTGTTGTGTCATGAATGAATTGTGGATTTTGTCAAATGCTTTTTCTGCATGTACTGAGATCAGTTTTTCTTTTTTTTCTTTCAGTTTTTCTTTTATTTCTTTTATTATTATATTACATTAATTGATCCAACCTTACATTTCTGGAATAAATCTCACTTGGTCATGGTGTGTAATTCTTTTAATATGCTGCTAGATGTGGATGTGGTATGCTAGTATTTTGTTGAGAATTTTTATATTTGTAAAGAATTTGGCTGTAGTTTTCTTCTGTATTTGGCATCACAGTAATACCGGCATCAAAGAATGATTAGAAAGTGTTCCTTTTCTGTTTTTTTGAGAGCTTGAGAAGGGACCTTTAATAGAATAGACCAGTGAAGCCATCTGATTCTGGGCTTCTCTCTGATCAAAAGTTTTTGATTACTAACTCAGTCTCTTTACTTGCTATACATCTATTTAGATTTTTTTATTTCTTCTTGAGTCAGGTTTGGTAGTTTGTGTCTTTCTTGGAGTTTGACTGTTACATCTAGATTATCTAATGTTTTAGCATATAATTTCTTATAATATATCCTTTTAATTCTTTTTATTTCTGTAAGATTGGTAGTAATATCTCTACTTCCTTTCCTGATTTTGGTCATTTAGGTTTCTCTTTTTTTCTTATCTACTTGAAAGTTTATTCATTTTATTGATCTTTTCAAAGATCTTTTCTTTCCTGTTTTGTTTTCCCATTCTTTTTTTCATTTTTCTCTGCTCTAATTGTTTTTATTTCCTTTCTCTGCTCACTTTAGAATTAGTTCTTTTTTGTAGTTTCTTATGGTAGAAGTTTAGATTATTGAGTTGAGATCTTTCTCCTGCATATGAGCTATATGTTCTTGTTTCTTTTCATATCTCTTAATTTTTTTATTGGAACCTGGGTACATTGAATATTGTAATATGGCAGCACTGAAAGTTATGTTCTACCCTTCCCCAAGGTTTGTTGTTGCTACTTTTTTTGTTATCATTGTTTTGCTACTTTGGTAGAGGGGGTTATTTGCTTGTTTGTTTTGTCCTTTAGCTACTTGGTCAGCTGAGAATTAGACAGATACTACTTAAACTCCTGGAACCAAAAATATCTCCCGGTATTTGCAGAGGGGCCCTGCGTGTGTGTTAGGCATGACTTGAGACTCAACCAGGCAGGTTGTAACTCTGCCTTAACAATTACTACTGCTTGCTTAAAGCCTCCAAGTCAGCCCAGAGGCATCTCAAGTCTTTCCAGAGTATGTGCATAGCCCTGGGCATGTGCATGGCTATCTAATTTCCCAGGAGGATGTCTGGATTTTTCAAACCCTTAATCCTCAAAGCGTCTCATTCTCCAGCCTTTCTTCTGAGCTTTTTGTTTAGGCTGCTATTTGCGTGACTGATATCCATTACCTGATACAGCAACAACTGAAAAATTTGTCTTTAAGTATTTTCCACAAATGTCTTCAGATAACAGCTTTAGCACTAGATGGGTTCCCAGTTTGGCAAGATAACAATAAGCCTTTTGAGCCAGTGTTTCTAGGAAGCCACCTAGACAAGAGACAAGACAAAGCAAATAATTAAAATATTTTCTGCTCCTTGTGATACTATTCCTGGGAATGTGTGTTGTTATTTTCAAGGCTACATCCGAACTGGAGGACAGTGTAAATTTCAAGAGATTGCAGTAGGGTTAATTTTATGCCTAAGGAAAGTATTAGGGGTTTTAGTATATGACTGAAAACTCAAACCTGAGCCTGAAATGGGATATGTGAACAGTATTATGTGTAGTCTTCTAAATGCTTCCCAAAACTTGGAATTAATTTTGGTCTTTGTACAAATGTACAAGTCAGAAACCAGAGAGAAACAAATATAACACAAAAAAAGAATAATATTTAAAAAAAAAAAAAACACCTGAGAATAAAACCACCATATGACCCAGCAATCCCACTACTAGGCATATATCCTGAGAAAATCAAAACTGAAAAAGATACATGTACTCTAATGTTCATTGCTTCTCTACTTAAAATAGCTAGAACATGGAAGCAACCTAGATGTCCATGGACAGATGAATGGGTAGAGAAGCTGTGGTACATGTATACAATGGGATATTACTCGGCCATATAATATAATGCATTTGAGTCCTAATGAGGTGGATCAACCTAGAGCCTGTTGTACAGAGTGAAGTCAGAAAGAGAAGGATAAATATTGTATGGTTGGTTGGTGGTTGTTTAGTCGCTCAGTTGTGTCTGACTCTATGCGACCCCATGGACTGTAAATATTGTATCAGTTCAGTTCAGTTCAGTCACTCAGTCATGTCCGACTCTGCGACCCCATGAATTGCAGCACACCAGGCCTCCCTGTCCCATCACCAATTCCCAGAGTTCACTCAGACTCAGGTCCATCAAGTCAGTGATGCCATCCAGCCATCTCATCCTCTGTCGTCCCCTTCTCTTCCTGCCCCCAATCCCTCCCAGCATCAGAGTCTTTCCAGTGAGTCAACTCTTCGCACGAGGTGGCCAAAGTACTGGAGCTTCAGCTTTAGCATCATTCCTTCCAAAGAAATCCCAGGGCTGATCTCCTTCAGAATGGACTGGTTGGATCTCCTTGCAGTCCAAGGGACTCTCAAGAGTCTTCTCCAACACCACAGTTCAAAAGCATCAATTCTTCGG
>SJYX01007293.1:95822-131283 GCA_006410675.1 Oreotragus oreotragus | reverse complement strand
GGTCTGACACTGTTTCCACTGTTTCCCCATCTATTTCCCATGTATAATAATGCATATATATGGAATCTAGAAAGATGGTATCAATAAACTTATTTGCAGGGCAGCAGTGGAGAAACAGACATAAAAAACAGACTTGTGGACATGGGGAGGAAGGAGAGGATGAGACGTATGGAGAGAGTAACATAGAAACTTATATTACCATATGTAAGATAGATAGCCAATGGGAATTTGCTGTATAACTCAGGGAACTCAAATAGGGGCTCTGTAACAACCTAGAGGGGTGGGATGGGGAGGGAGATGAGGGGAGGTTCAAGAGGAAGGGGACATATGTGTACCTATAGCTAATTCATGTTGATATTTGGCAGAAAGCAATAATATTCTATGAAGCAATTATCCTTCAATTAAAAAAATAAGTTAATTTTTTTAAGTGGGGGGAAATGAAAACCAAGCTTTAAACATGTAAATGAAAGCATTCCTCAAATTTCTAATTCAATGCCTATTGGAGAATATGATTAGACAAAAAAATAGTTTAGAAAAATTTGACTTCTTTACATTGAAGGTGGCGTAAGTAGGTAGAGAGCATGAGCTGAGCCCCAGTAGCTCCACAATGGTGAACATCATGCTAGTAACCTTTGTATCACTGGTGTGGTGCTAGCGTCTATTTTTTAAATTGAAAACTGAAATCTGAGATTTCTTTATATCTTTACACATACTTAAGAGCATGCATTTAAAAGTTATATTCTGTCCTTTTAAAGCCATATTATATTGGTTCCTTTTGTTTGTGTGTGTGTGTGTATGTATGTATGTGTCTGTATGTGTTTTGTGGTTTTTTTGATAGCAAGGAGCTGTACCTCCAACCAGTTCAGTTCCTCCTGTTGCCGGGGCCCCACCTGTCGGACAACCTGGAGCAGGGTTTGGAATGGTGAGTGATGACCTGTTTTAAAAATTGTAATTAATACTTCTAAGGACTTTGCCAAATCCCAGATTAACTATAGAATATAATTCTTCCCATAATGGAGAAGAGTAAAATTTAAAAATTAAGTCATCAGCTTTAGACATTAAGTAGTCTACACAGGACATGATCAAGTCAGTTATAAGACACTTAAAATAATTTTCCACCATCAAAATAAATTTTGTAGTGCACTGATAATGTCATTTTTGGAGTACTGTTTACCAAACCAGTGACCTGGCTCTTAGCTCAATCATCAAAATCAACTTTTCATCAGTATACTGACTTTTCACTTACCACTTTATCACTAGCAAATTTTAGGACCATTTCCCATAAAGAAACAAGTCTTTACCTCTTTAAGAACTGTACATACAGAAGATAGATAAAGAACAGCAAAGCCTGGTTGGGGTAAGGATGCTGTCTGGCCAGCTACGCTTCTCAGGCACCTCAGTGGTTCCCTGCCATCTGCCAGCCTCACAACACCCATCATTCTAAAGTACAAGTTGTAGGAACTTATCTGGTGGTCTGGAGTTTCCAAGGTGGGCTCAGTGGCAAAGAATCTGCCTGCCTGTGCAGGAGGGACGGGTTCAATCCCTGGGTTGGGAAGATCCCCTAGAGGAAGAAATGGCAACCCACTCCAGTATTCTTGCCTCAGAAATCTCATGGATAGAGGAGCCTGGCGGGCTACAGTCCATGGAGATGCAAAGAGTCAGACATAGTTGAGCGTGCACCCTGACGGTCCAGTGGTTAAGAATCCATGCTTCCACTGTAAGGGTGCACAGGTTCAGTCCCTGGTTGGGGAACTAAGATCCCCACATGCCACACAGCACAGCCAAAAACATAAATAAAAATAAATTTAAGTAAGCATCTTTGTAAAAAATTACAAGTGATACTTTTTCACAAACCTGGATTCCTCAGAAATTTTCATTAACATATTAAAGACATAAACATCAGGGCATTGCCAGAGTGGACTCCACTCAGACTGTGAACCCCTCTGCTTTTTTCAGCCTCCGGCGGGGACAGGCATGCCCATGATGCCTCAGCAGCCTGTCATGTTTGCACAGCCCATGATGAGGCCACCCTTTGGAGTTGCAGCTGTACCTGGCACACAGGTCAGTTTTTAAATGTCAACAAAAGAATAACGTTAATTTATAAGTGTAAACTGTCATGTGACCAACAATTTAAAAATGTTTAGTGGATGCCATCTTCATGTTTGTTGCTTGGGAAGAAGTAACGGGAACAAGGAAGACAGATGAACAGTGGTGACATGATGGCATTTAAAGGAAAATGGTAGAAAAAACTATCCTAAGGTCCCTCCCTGCCTTTCCTTAATTTGGAATGTTTCCTGAGAACTACCAGATGTTTAAAATATCTAGGCATTTATTCCAGGAAAAAAAAAATGAGTAGCTCTAATCCATTGTCTTACTACGTTCTCCTAGAGTTAGCCAAAATTAAGGTTAGGGACACCATACTCCTTGCTGCTAAGTTTGCCCAAGACGAGTGACACTAACTGCAGTGCGTCTCCCAGACTGTAAAGCCTAGATCTTGGCATCCGGTCCCATCACTTCATGGCAACTGTATGGGTCGGGGGTGGGGGGGAATGGAAACAGTGTATTTCCTTGCGCTCCAAATTCACTGCAGATGGTGACTGCAACCATGAAATTAAAAGACACTTGCTCCTTGGAAGAAAAACTATGACCAACCTAGACATCATATTAAAAAACAGAGATATCACTTTACTGACAAAGGTCTGTCCAGTCAAAGCTATGGTTTTTCTAGTAGTCATGAACGGATGTGAGAGCTGAACCATAAAGAAGGCTGAGTGCTGAAGATCTGATGTTTTCTATCTGTGGTGCTGGAGGACTCTTTAGAGTCCCTTGAACAGCAAAGAGATCAAACCAGTCCATCCTAAAGGAAATCAACCCTGAATGTTCATTGGAAGGGCTGATGCTGAAGCTGAAGCTCCAGTATTTTGGTCACCTGATGCAAAGAGCAAACTCATCAGAAAAGACCCTGTTGCTGGGAAAGATTGAGGGCAGGAGGAGAAGCGGGCAACAGAGCATAAGATGGTTGGATGGCATCACTGACTCAATGGACATGAGTTTGAGCAAACTACAGGAGATGGTGAAGGACAAACTCATCAGAAAAGACCCTGTTGCTGGGAAAGATTGAGGGCAGGAGGAGAAGCGGGCAACAGAGCATAAGATGGTTGGATGGCATCACTGACTCAATGGACATGAGTTTGAGCAAACTACAGGAGATGGTGAAGGACAGGGAAGTCTAGTGTGCCGCAGTCCATGGGGTCACAAAGAGTCAGACCTGACTGAGTGGCTGATCAGCAACAAAACAGCAAAGCCTGAGGGACCCATTCCCACAATACTGCCCTCATCAGACCCTTCAGGTCCCGAAGGCCACCGTCACTTCAGACCAGCTGCCTGCAGATTTTAGGGTTCCCAGGACCACCCTCAGACTAGGCAGTTTTCTAGAAGGACTCATAGAACTCAGGGAAGCACCATCTTTACAATGACAATTTTATTATAGTGAAAAGATACAAACAGATCCAGCCAAAAGAGATGCACTGGGCAAAGCCTGGGAGGATCCCACATGAAGCTTCTTTGTCCTCAGGGATGCATTACCCACCCGGCATCACTGTGTGAGGATACACATGCAGTGCTGCTAACCCAAGAAGCTTACCTGAGCTTCAGTACACAGCGTTTTTATTAAGCTCTCATTATATAGGAATGACTAACTGAAATTATGTGTCTTGTGGTTGAACTCCCTCTCCAGCCTCCCTCCCTCCCTGAAGGTCAAGTTCATATCCTGTGAGCCCAAAGACTGAACTGTTTAATCACGTGGTTGATTTTCTGGCATGGCCAGCCCCCAACCCTGAGTTACCTAGTTAGCATAAATTATCAGGTGTGGTGCCACTCTGAATAACCCACTCTGAATAACAAAGACGTTCCCGGTACTAGGTAAATTCCAAAGGTTTAGAAGTTACCCACCAGGGTCCAGGACAAAGGCCAAACCTCTCTTTTGATGAGGCCAAGTTTCTTACTATACAGTGTGCTACCTTTATTTGCAAAGATGCTAAAATATATGCACTTTGTTGAACTCTCTTGCTGCTAATAATGATGTTCATGCTGATAAATCACCCTTTGTTTATTCCTCTCATAAATGCCTGGCCCAAGTGAAGGTATATGTAGAACCAAAGAAGTTTTCACCATGAGAAATTGATTTAGGATGGAAGAAGAACATTATAACTACTAGCACCATGCTGAGCACTCAAAACACATGGCTCTAATATATTTTAAGGATATCAGTAAATAGTTTCACTTCTGTTGTATGTTTTTAAATTTATCACGTGTGTATATTGTCTCAGCCTCACAATAGGAATCCTATTGTGAACCTTCTGAATGTACTTTAATCCCCTTTTCTTCCTTGAATCATCTCTAAATTCTTTCTCTACCTGTTCCCCAAATTGGCTTCAATTTCTTTACTTTAACCCTTCAAAAGCCACAATGACCAGGAGAGTGATGGTGGGTGTCCAGAAAGATAAATTTGAAATGTAAGAGACTCCAGCCTTCGAGGCCATCACCAAAGCACTGGCTTCCTGAGGAATTTTCTCTTCTGCTCTGAGATAATGAATGCTACCTAAAGTTGTTTGGGGTGGGAGAGTGTGGGGGAGGGTGGGGGCTGTCTCTTATACACATCTGGTCCAGTGGTTAAGAATCCATGCTTCCACTGTAAGGGTGCACAGGTTCAGTCCCTGGTTGGGGAACTAAGATCCCCACATGCCACACAGCACAGCCAAAAACATAAATAAAAATAAATTTAAGTAAGCATCTTTGTAAAAAATTACAAGTGATACTTTTTCACAAACCTGGATTCCTCAGAAATTTTCATTAACATATTAAAGACATAAACATCAGGGCATTGCCAGAGTGGACTCCACTCAGACTGTGAACCCCTCTGCTTTTTTCAGCCTCCGGCGGGGACAGGCATGCCCATGATGCCTCAGCAGCCTGTCATGTTTGCACAGCCCATGATGAGGCCACCCTTTGGAGTTGCAGCTGAGCCTGGCACACAGGTCAGTTTTTAAATGTCAACAAAAGAATAACGTTAATTTATAAGTGTAAACTGTCATGTGACCAACAATTTAAAAATGTTTAGTGGATGCCATCTTCATGTTTGTTGCTTGGGAAGAAGTAACGGGAACAAGGAAGACAGATGAACAGTGGTGACATGATGGCATTTAAAGGAAAATGGTAGAAAAAACTATCCTAAGGTCCCTCCCTGCCTTTCCTAGGGGAGTGGATATGGTGGGAAGTTTTGGGCTTCATAGTTGGGATTGCAGTCAATCTAGATATGTTTAAATTCCAAGAAAGAATCTCACTTATGAATATTTCCCTGATGGTTAAAAACATCCATGGCTATCTGCCACCTTTTTGAAAAAACAGAAATTGAAAGGATGTTACTGAGATATTTCAAAAGTCTTACTGTATTTGGTGTGCTGAACGCTTTAGAAATAATACAGTTTCATTATATAAGGTAGTTTTCCTGCTTGATACCAGTGTTGCATAGCATCAATTTGTTTACTTAATTCAAAGGATGAAAATGAAAAATAGATGATACAGTGAAAACAGTGTTTTAATCATTTAATTGAATTTATGGTAATTTGGGAAATGGTATGCCATAGTTCTACAATCTTTACGCTGTATTTCCTACATCAGAGGAGAATCGTAGCTGATTGGACACTAGATGAGAAAGCCAACATGAGCTAGTAGCTTTGGAAGACGTAGAGATTTTCATTACTGGTGTGTGGACTCTGGCACTGTAGGTCAGCTGGTTGGTGTCACAATGTCATATCACCTAGTTATTAATTATGGACCAGTCCTTGAGTTTCTTATCTTCCAAACAACTTGGACCCTTTATATTTATTTTTTCCTGGCCTTTCCATGAGCTAGGATCCCAGTTTTAAAAATTGAAATTTGACTGATACTTACTACAGTTAATCAGTAGTTTCTGGACAAAGGAACAAATCGAAAACTCCTTGTTTCTGGAGCTTTGTTTACAGAACCAGAAAAGAAAACATACATCCCTGCCCTTCAGTCCCAGGTTCCTGAGTTTCCATCTTGTTACAAGCATAGAAGATTAATTAGCTCAAAGGATACATGTTAGTTATTGTTCTATGTAGACTCCATGACGTTTTTCAAGGCCTTGAACCCTAACATTCCTGCAAAAGCCTGTTCCCAAAACTTAGGTTTGTCATACAATGAAATAATTTAGGTATTCATTAAACAGAAACAAGGTAAGTAAATTTTTGGTTGTTTTTGCTTCAGGTTTAGTATGATTCTTCTCTGTAGTATCTAATAATTAATCTTCTCTACAAGCTGGATAGGCAAGATTGGAATTTGGTGACATTCACAACTAGACTATTTGCTTATCCGAAAACAGACAGTGCCCCCAGATTTGACAGGTGTTCACTTAACATGAAAGTGAAGTCACTCAGTCGTGTCCAACTCTTTGTGACCCCATGGACAGTGGCCTGCACCAAGCTCCTCCGTCCATGGGATTTTCCAGGCAAGAATACTGGAGTGGGTTGCCACTTCCTTCTCCAGGGAATCTTCCCGACCCAGGGATCGAACCCAGGTCTCCCGCATTGTAGACAGACGCTTTACCATCTGAGCCACCAGGGAAGTCCATTCACTTAAAATACTTCATATGAAATTCTAGTCTATTTAGCTAATATTTTAAAGTAATTTCTTAAGTGACTTTCTGCAAGCTGTTTTCTTTCCATTTTTCCTTCGAACTCACTCTCACTCTGAGAAAAGTCATTTATATTCCTTTATTAGTTTAGAAGTACTAATAACTCAAAGTCACAATGCTTTGATTAGAGAAGTTTTTTTTTTTCACTGTGTATTCATAATAGCTTTAATGTGACTAGTTTTTCACATCTTCCCTAACTAATAACTATATTGTTCTACAAGAGTCCTCAAATTTTACTTTGGCTAAATTTGATGGCAAATAATTTCAAGAAAGCCAATATCCTTTGAAGTGTGTTTTTTAAATCCAAAATCCAAAACAACCCTGTGACTAAGTAGAACAAAGTAGATTTTGTAAACTTTTAGCCATCTAATCTTCTGCATGTTTGTTTTCTGTGGTATGTGCTTGGCCTAATGCTTATCTATCTCTGTTTGCTTTCTGCTTCCACTGTCTTGGGCTGGCTTTTCCTCGTTAGCTTTCTCCAAGCCCTACACCTGCCTCTCAGAGTCCCAAGAAACCTCCAGCAAAGGACCCATTAGCGGATCTTAACATCAAGGATTTCTTGTAAACAATTTAAGGTATCTAATATTGAGCTTTTCCTGTGGGCTTGTAATAGTGACCTATGCTATGCTGAGCTGTTTTATTAGGTATAATATTTGTACTTCTGTGTCTTTAATACATATATATAATAATAATTGTTTGAATGTGTATGCTTTTGAAATCCGTATTGAAAGCTATCTTTGTCAGTGATTTTTTAATCTTACTTAATTTGCAAAACTAAGAGGGAGAGAAACCTCCAAATTGTCCTTACCCTGGAAAGCACACAGATTATACTAATAAAGCAAAAGTTTGCCCAAACTACTTTATAAATTAGAAAATTACTACTGCATTCTATAATGACTAGAATTTATAGAAAGGTAACATTTATAATACTTCATTTAGAAACTGTCTAAGAATATATTTGGTGACAATTGTAATTTTATTTTGCTTATTCTTATTTGGCCTCATCAAGTAAAGCTTAGATTTATTACCCTTTGTATCTCTGCATTCAGGCAAGATTTTCACTTCTAACATTCTAGAATGCTTTAAATTTCTGATGTAACTTGTGAAATTACATTATGGCTATTAGTGGAATTATAGAAGGAAACTAATGAAGACGATTTGCTGTTAACCCCAGAACCTGACACAGTGGATAGCTTCTCAACAAATATTAAGTTGGCCAAAAAGTTCATTCAAATTTTTCATGTTACAGAAAAACCAAAGCGAACTTTTTGGCCAACCCAATACTTGCTGAATGTGGGTGAACACTAGTAATGATGCTTTTCATTTACACAGTATTTTTCATTCTTCCCAGTAATTAACTCTTTGATCACCTCTGTTGGAGATCAAACCCTGCAGGATAAGCTAGCCAGATACTTTGGCCTCCATTTCACAGCTGAAGAAGCTGTCCCTTGGCATTAAGTGATTGCCCAGGGTCACCCTGGAAGAGAAGTATGAGTGTTGATGTTTTTGAACCCCTGTCTGGTGCTCTTTTTATCATACATCTAATATATATATATATATATATTTTTTTTTTTTTTTAAACTTCCTCTGATGCCCACGATGAATTTTGTGGATTTCTGTCTTGTGATTTTTTTCTTCATACAACATTAATAATTTATCATTTTAAGGCCTTGACATCTCAGCCAAGTAATTCTCCTTGAGCCCAACTTTTCTGTTCCACTTTGGGCTGGATTGGGCTGCGGTGGGCATCATGTCGATGCGTAAATAAGACAACAAGCACTTATTTCTTAGCAGCTGAAGTTTCAGAAATGACCAAGAGTGCAGCAGGAAGCAGCACTTGCTATTCAGAAATGTTGCTGTCCGCATGTGCTGGAATTCTGAGAAGTGCCCGAAACGGAAGTGCTTGAGATACCTCTGCTCTCAGATTCAGTCAAAAGAGGGACAGACGCAGACTGTGTTACGAAAGAGAGCTACCCCCATGCCTAAGCCTGAAGACCCCAGGAAGGGGTTCCTGGCAGAGGAGACACAGCATGGGAGATAGCAGCGAGGGGAGGGGCGTGTAAATGNTTTGTTAGTTTAGAAGTACTAATAACTCAAAGTCACAATGCTTTGATTAGAGAAGTTTTTTTTTTTCACTGTGTATTCATAATAGCTTTAATGTGACTAGTTTTTCACATCTTCCCTAACTAATAACTATATTGTTCTACAAGAGTCCTCAAATTTTACTTTGGCTAAATTTGATGGCAAATAATTTCAAGAAAGCCAATATCCTTTGAAGTGTGTTTTTTAAATCCAAAATCCAAAACAACCCTGTGACTAAGTAGAACAAAGTAGATTTTGTAAACTTTTAGCCATCTAATCTTCTGCATGTTTGTTTTCTGTGGTATGTGCTTGGCCTAATGCTTATCTATCTCTGTTTGCTTTCTGCTTCCACTGTCTTGGGCTGGCTTTTCCTCGTTAGCTTTCTCCAAGCCCTACACCTGCCTCTCAGAGTCCCAAGAAACCTCCAGCAAAGGACCCATTAGCGGATCTTAACATCAAGGATTTCTTGTAAACAATTTAAGGTATCTAATATTGAGCTTTTCCTGTGGGCTTGTAATAGTGACCTATGCTATGCTGAGCTGTTTTATTAGGTATAATATTTGTACTTCTGTGTCTTTAATACATATATATAATAATAATTGTTTGAATGTGTATGCTTTTGAAATCCGTATTGAAAGCTATCTTTGTCAGTGATTTTTTAATCTTACTTAATTTGCAAAACTAAGAGGGAGAGAAACCTCCAAATTGTCCTTACCCTGGAAAGCACACAGATTATACTAATAAAGCAAAAGTTTGCCCAAACTACTTTATAAATTAGAAAATTACTACTGCATTCTATAATGACTAGAATTTATAGAAAGGTAACATTTATAATACTTCATTTAGAAACTGTCTAAGAACATATTTGGTGACAATTGTAATTTTATTTTGCTTATTCTTATTTGGCCTCATCAAGTAAAGCTTAGATTTATTACCCTTTGTATCTCTGCATTCAGGCAAGATTTTCACTTCTAACATTCTAGAATGCTTTAAATTTCTGATGTAACTTGTGGAATTATAGAAGGAAACTAATGAAGACGATTTGCTGTTAACCCCAGAACCTGACACAGTGGATAGCTTCTCAACAAATATTAAGTTGGCCAAAAAGTTCATTCAAATTTTTCATGTTACAGAAAAACCAAAGCGAACTTTTTGGCCAACCCAATACTTGCTGAATGTGGGTGAACACTAGTAATGATGCTTTTCATTTACACAGTATTTTTCATTCTTCCCAGTAATTAACTCTTTGATCACCTCTGTTGGAGATCAAACCCTGCAGGATAAGCTAGCCAGATACTTTGGCCTCCATTTCACAGCTGAAGAAGCTGTCCCTTGGCATTAAGTGATTGCCCAGGGTCACCCTGGAAGAGAAGTATGAGTGTTGATGGTTTTGAACCCCTGTCTGGTGCTCTTTTTATCATACATCTAATATATATATATATATATATTTTTTTTTTTTTTTAAACTTCCTCTGATGCCCACGATGAATTTTGTGGATTTCTGCCTTGTGATTTTTTTTCTTCATACAACATTAATAATTTATCATTTTAAGGCCTTGACATCTCAGCCAAGTAATTCTCCTTGAGCCCAACTTTTCTGTTCCACTTTGGGCTGAGGTGGGCATCATGTCGATGCATAAATAAGACAACAAGCACTTATTTCTTAGCAGCTGAAGTTTCAGAAATGACCAAGAGTGCAGCAGGAAGCAGCACTTGCTATTCAGAAATGTTGCTGTCCGCATGTGCTGGAATTCTGAGAAGTGCCCGAAACGGAAGTGCTTGAGACACCTCTGCTCTCAGATTCAGTCAAAAGAGGGACAGACGCAGACTGTGTTACGAAAGAGAGCTACCCCCATGCCTAAGCCTGAAGACCCCAGGAAGGGGTTCCTGGCAGAGGAGACACAGCATGGGAGATAGCAGCGAGGGGAGGGGCGTGTAAATGAAGGTCTGCACCACTGGGGATGTCGCCCCACTCTCTGTTCTGTCACTTGTACAAGTGCTTAGTGGTCCTTGAAAACCTTAACTGAAAAGAACCCCAGGAAACGGAGTCCTTGCCCTCCCCACTTTTTTTCACTGCCCTTTTTAAGATTAACTGTTTTTAATTGATACTGAATGTCTTGCTAAGATTTTTTTTTTTCTAAGTATACTTAGAAATTGGAAATTGGATACTTCCTAAGTATCCAATTTCCAAATTTTGCCAATAGAATTTGCTTACTTAAAATGAAGCTATACATTGAAAAAAAAAAATTTTTTTTTAATTTTCCTGAATGAAATTTTAAGCTTGTCTTAAAGGATTGTGAAAAGTGTTTAAATGTGACTTTGGTAATATGAAGACCTGCTGTGTAAAACAGCGAAGTAAAACTGCAAGGAAGGTAAAATGTTTGAGAACTACATAATACTGTTTCCTAATTCAAGTGCTTTTTTATCTTTACAGCTGCAGTTTTTGTGACTGAATAGGAAAAAAAAAATAATGGCTTTGGAGACTTCAAATAAAATTGACGCTCAGAGTTTCAAAGGGAGCCACCAGTACCAATCCCAATGCTTATTCATAACTTCTCTTCCAAAATGTGTAGCACAGCTGTGAAAGTGAACATTAGGAATGTGTACTACCTTAGCTGTTATCCCTACTCTCAAAGTTGTAGTGTATGTGGGTTCTTTGTGTGTTGCGTGATGTACACAATGAATGGATGTGTCTGATGCCTTTAGTGCTCTCTGGACCTCGCCCATGGACGGATGATGCAGCTGTTGTGTGGTGAGCCACTGGGAAAGACGTGTCCGTGTTTTTGAAGGTTTCAATGTATATATAACTTTTGGACACACCTGAACTCTCCCCATAAATTCTCTTTTCTTCTGTATCTGCGTTACAAATATAGTGTGATAATATCAGATGGTAAGGAAAACACTCTTAAATATACAGAACTTTTTTCAGTGTGGAGTACACTTTTCCAATCACAGGAACTTCAGCTGTGGTGGGAAATGTTTATTTTTGTGGCACTGTATATGTTAAGAAATTTTATTTTAAAAAAAATATAAAGGTTAATGTCCATAACAAATATTTCCCCTCAAAGCTACCTTAATCAAGAATGAAAAATCATATGGGAAGAATTCCATATTTAATCACTGTGTATTAAATTATCTACTTTAATTATGTTTGACAAGTTTTGCATCTAAATTGACCTACTTGTTCATTCTTGATTCAGTGCACTGAAAGTTAAAGGGTCTGTTTCCATCTTGTCTGTGAAAATGCAATTAGAAGTATGCTATTCAAGTGATTATGAAGGCACCGCAAGGTATAGCTGTAATTTAAAGTTTACTGCAAATCTTTTTATTTTCTTGTGGGGTTTATGTACATCTGTTAATTTAGTATTTCTTTGTGTGTTCTGTAGACTAGTGTTCTTCCATCCCTCAATTGACCTCAAAGTAGGTTTTGTTGTACCATTGTGATTAGAATTTAAACTAAATCAGAGAATTGTATTCTTTACTGTACATACTGTATTCTTTAATTTTTAAGTTGTCGTCATATTGTCTGTGCTGATGGCTTGGCTTAAGATTTTGATGCATACATGAGGTCACTGTTGATCAGTGTTGCTAGTGGCTTGGCCGCTCTTTGTTAAAGCATATTGGGTTGGAAAGGTGTTTGCCTTTTTTTCAAATTACTCAATAGATGTATGGTACCATTTAAAAGTGGTTGTATCTGAATTTACTGTGGGGATAACATACACTGTAATGGGGAAAATTACCTAAAACCAATTTCAACATGGCTTTTCTTTGTATTTCGGTTCAAAAATCCAGTGCATGTACGCCCTCTGAGATGCAATAAACACCTCGAACAAAGAAAATGCAAACATCCTCTTTTTCTCTTTGATTATTTTTAATGGGAAAAAGTCTCTTTCAGATGACACACATATCATATACAAAATATTGCAAATGTTAAACCATTTAGGATGAGAAATAGAGTCTGTGCCAACATAGTTTTGATTCTTTTTCAATAAAAAAGTAAGAGGGGAAAGAACCATTTTAATCGGCTGTCATTAAACTTGGGACTCCATGGCTGCTGCCAAATAAAACCCCATATTTCGAAAAAGAAAAGGATGAACTTTCTTTTAAAATATGCAATTAAATTCTTATAATATGTTTGCCTGAATTTTCTGTGGAAGTTGAAGAGTTAATGATTTTGGGTCATAGTTTCCATACTCATGGNACTCTCTCCCTTCTTTTTGGGCAAGCAGAGGAGGAACTGAGTTTTAACTCCTGTTCTTTTTCTCCTGGGATATACAAGGGCCCATGCTGTTCGGGCTGACTTCTCATGTAGGAGGGGCTGATTCTGACTCATGAAAAAACTACATATGGTTTTACTTCCAATGACATCTGGAAAGCGAAGGGTCAAATATCGCCTCTTAGAGAGATGTCCTGGTGAACACGGGGAAGAAGCCAGCTCTGTTCTCTTTGGGAGATTAGTAAGAAGTGAAAGAGTCAAGAGTGGATGTGGGTGGAATTTTAGTGAGGAATTAGAATAATGCTTCTTTTCCTTTACTTCTCTTCTTAAATTACTTCTGTGAGGAGAGGTAAGGATAGAGGTAGGGGGAGGAAAGGAGAGCAGAAGGAGCTACTGGAGGGATCACAGGAATTCAAAGAAAATCACAACCTTCCAAAAAGAAATGAAAGTTTTTTTCAGCCCTGTTTAATACCTGCCCCGTGCCTTGGCACTGAGTGAGTCTGAATTAACATTTCATATTTAGAGACTTTCGAAATAATGCCTAAACGTTTACAGCATTTTGTTTCTCAAGGCACAGTAATCTTCATTTAATTTCACATGAGCCTTGTCACATTTACACAAAGAAAGATCGAATTGGCAATAAAGGAAGCATATTCTTGTTATAATAGGAGCACTTTATGACCAGTTCCTCCCCTCCCCAGAACTGGCATTGGGAAACGTGATAGCACAATAGAAGGACAAAGACACCCATTCTCTCCCCCTCCCTAGACATACAACAAGTTCCCTCAAGTCTAATCCCCCCAGCAAGGGATCCCACATTTTTCATTAATATAATACAAAAACATATGGCTAAGAAAAGAAAAGGAACAGAAAGAAATGAGTAGAAGAGCTACAGAATTCAAAGAAAACACATTCCCTAGTTCATACCCGCATCTAACAGCCTACGAAATTTCAATGAAAATCAGATGTGATTTTCAGCATGTATTCTGCTTAAATAAAACATGAGCGAAATACGAGAAATTCTCTATGTGGTGGTTACAAAATTGTCTTTCCCTGTACTGAATTATAATTGTATGGGATTATTGTGAGGATTAGATGGTATTTGTCAACTGTTAAAAAACTATACAAATTTATATTCCCAAATGTTGAAAATTAATTCTTACTGTTCCAGAGATGAAGATATGGTTGCAAAAGACAAGAAAAGATAAATTTTTGGCCTAAATGTGTACCAACCTCAAGACATAAATTGGCAGTTATTTTTAAGAGATAAAAAAAACGATTCCACCAGCCTTTTTTTCTTTAAAAAATTAAAAAAAAATTTTTTTTCTTAAAAGAAAATTCCAGAAAAAAAATCCATCCTCATTTCATGTGTGTCACAATGGAATACAAATGGAAAGAAAAACAGTAAGAAGAAAGACTTTGCCTGTAAGGTCCCAAGTTTCTTAGAAAGCCCTGAAATCAGATGAAAGAATGAAAGGAGAGAAGCAAGGAAAGACATGGAGGAGGGAGGAAGGAAGAAACAAAAGGAAAAAGCCAAGGTAAGACCCAGCAAGGAAATGAGTCTCAGCTTATCACGAATCACTTGCTCCTTTTCTGCTGAACACACTGCAGCCAGCTCCACTGGTTGGCACCTTGTTCTTTAATCTGAGGCTTCGACTTCCTTTCATCTTTCTGAATCTGATCTAGTTCATCCTTAGAAGGTGCTTAAGGGGCTGAGGACCGTGAAGTCTCACTCTAAAAAAGATTAAGATAAATAATAGGTTGTAGAAGGGTTTTTCTTTCTTTTGACTTCAGGCCTTTGAGAATGTTTCCACATTTATTTCTATTTAAAGCAAAATATAATTCCTTTGCTGGAGTTGAAAGCCAAAGTCATAATATCAGCAGGAAAGAATATCTATTGGTTCACATTCATCTACATGTGATGGCAAGACAAATGCAAGTAATAACGCCAAAAACCCCCCAGTCCTCTTCTTCCAAAACGATTGCTCCTTCAATCAACACATTGATTGCGCACCTTTTATGTGCTGTGCATTCATTCTTTCAGGCTCTGGAGATACTGCAGTGGACAAAACAGAAAAATCCTTGCTCTTTAGAAATGAGAGTCTTGGAGGTAGAGGCTAAGTAGTAAATTGGAGATGCCCTAAATCATCATTTATTTATCAAAGGTTATTTGCATTAAATACTCTCACATAAACGTGTCTAGATTCAGTCAAGAGCAAGATATAAAATTTTGAGATCTTAAAATCATGAAATCTTTTTAAAAATCCTTAAACATGAAAGCTGGAATATATACAAAACATAGGTTTTAGCAGTTTTAAAACAAAACTAAGATGATTTTGTTTGTAGTCTGAAAGGCAAAATATGTTGTACAGTCTGGTTTTTTTAAAAATTAAAACAAATTTTTTTCGATGATCAAAGGCTCAAATGAAACATGAGTAAGAAAGAAAAATATTTTTTTCAAACTGTTTCACAAGAGAGTGGAGGAATTGGAGGGAACTGTTTTTAAAAATATTTCCCCCCAACTTTTCTAGTTTCATTTTTATGTTCCCATAAAGCCTGGCCTGGTGTCTTGCATTTCATGGCTTTTTAGTGAATATATGTTGCACAATTATTTTATGAGTAGTAAAGGCAAGTTCTTGATTTAGAGAGCCTCTCAAATTCATTCTACAAAAAATATTTTGTTGGACCTAAACTGAAAAGTAACCATTTTATTGTATGGTTTATAATTAATTCTAACCTTTTAATCCTCAAGAATCCAAAATTTCCTTTGGGAAATAAGCCATGCTTATAGCTTATTGTTCAACATCTATTGGAGATAATTACATTGTTTTATTTTATAACCCATTACAAAAAAGATAGTTGTTATAACATGGCTTCACTATTTTATAACTCTGGAGATTCTACATTATTAAATTACTTACAACATAACTTGGTCTTGCTTAGCATAGTTTCAGAAATGAATGGGCTGGCTTCATCCCTAGGTACGAGACAGAGACAGAATGCTCTGAAAGGCATGATAAAAGTCTGGGAAGAGCCAAACCATCGGGTAAACACAGTCTCAAAGAAGCTGTGATCAGAGGATTCGGTTTATTCTGTGGTCTAGGAGGTGGAGAGTTAAGGGTCAGCCAGGGTTGATTGCTAGGAGCCAAGTCAGGGCAGCGCCAGGAGGCATGGCTAGAAGATGGAGCAGAAAATCTGTAAGACTAATCCAGAAACTGAAAGCAGGAACATAGAAAGCCAAAGAACTCAGATGGCTCTTCCTTAGCCTAGCACTGCTCTAAGAACCTCCTCAATAGCACAGGGAATTCTACTCGATACTCTGTGATGGCCTATATGAGAAGAGAATCTAAAAAAGAGTGGATATATATATATGTGTAACTGGATCACGTTGCTGTACTGCAGAAATGGACACAACATTGTAAATCAGCTATACTCCCTTAAAAAAAAAAATTTTTTTTTAAAAGACTTTGCCCTGTCCTTCTAAGCATCATGTTACAGACACTGTCCAACACCAGATACTGAAACACTTGGATTTTAAAAAATTAATTAATTTATTTTAACTGAAAGATAATTGCTTTACAAAATTGTGTTGGTTTCTGTCAAACATCAACATAAAGCAGCCAGAGGTATACACACTTGGATTTTAGTTTGGGGAGGAAGTAGAAAAGTAAACTTTTTCCCAAAGAATTGCCAGTGGATTCAATGAGATCAGTGATATGCTGGTATTAGTTACCTGTTGTCATGCTTGCGACAATATAATTCTGAAGTTAGCAGTTTAAAACAACACACATTTATCATCTCACAGTTCCTGTGGGCCAGGAACCCAGCAATAGTTTAGCTGAGTGTCTCTGGTTCTGGGGCTTTCACAGGTTACAATCAAGGACTCAGCTGGGCTGACTCAGTTAGGAGAGTCATCTCAAGCAGGAGAGCAGGAGAAGAACCGTTTCCAAGGTCACGTTCCTGGCTGTTGGCAGGCCTATTCCTCGCTGGCTGGAGACTAAAGATATTAGCTCCTTGCCATGTGAGGCTTTTAACAGGGTAGCTCACAACACGGCAGCTTGGAGCAGCTCACAGCAAGGCTTTCCTTGGAGCAGGTGGGCTAGAGAGTGAAAGAATGCAAGAGTGAGTGAGTGTGTAAGACGGAAGTAACAGTCTTTCTAACTTAATCTCAGAAGTGACATCACATCGCATTTGCACTATCCCATGTGTCACAGTGAGTTTTTACTGTGTTCAGCCATACTCAAGCAGAGGGGGTATGCAAAGGCATCGGTGTTAGGAGGAACCCTGGGACCCTTCTTTGGGGCTGCTGAGCACTGCATTCCGCAAAGAAATCTGTATCACTGGATATTTTAGAACAGATTAGAAAACACTTGATCATGCAAAGATCAAGGTTTCACCTGCCTGAAGGTAGAAACCGATGTTATCTCAAAAGTTCCTTTTACTCTACGGTTATATTCTCCATAATGAAATGGGTTTTTTCCGTTTTCTTGGTCAATTATGTCTGATCCACTATGGTAGGTCAATCTCTTGTATTGTCACATGGCCAAAGTCTCTAAACAGTATAACACAGAAGTTAAGAGACAGACTGCTAAGCTTTGAGTCCCAGATCTTAAGTTACTAGCTACATAATGTTTTGCCTCAGTTTTCTCATCTGAAAAATGGGGATAATAATTTTACCTAGCTCATGAATTTTATCTAGGGATGTCATGAAGATTAAATGCGTTAAGGGCTTAGTACAGACTCATGCTCAAACTACATGGTCAATAAATGTGAGCTAATGCAAGAAAACTGACCTGTCCTCTAACTGTTGACAACGTCAGGAGAAAAGGAGATTAATCTTTTTTTCCATATGATTTCGTATATGTTAGCCACATAGACCCTTTCTCTTTCCTGACTTCCTAAAATGTCCTCATCAGATTAGTCATACCTCTAACATGATGACTCAAAGACTTAAGCACAGTGGCAAGATAATGTATGTGAGGAGACAAGGGCTTCAGTCTTCTATTGTCATATTCTGAGGCTATATCACCTATTTACAATAATATTTATTTAAAAATTATTTCTCAAGTATTAATCCTTTCAGTTTCCATAACACAACTGGAATTTAAAAACTTTTTAAAATTCTCTGATATCTCAGTTGATTTAGTCTTTGATATTTTTATTTGAAAAAACCATGCTTATGATAGGAAAAATTGAAAATATTCCCAATAACGCAGTGCATGAAGAATCCACCTGCAGTGTAGGACACAGAGGAGACATGGGTTCAATCCCTGGTCAGGAAGATCCCTTGGATAAGGAAGTAGCAACCTATTCCAGTATTCTTGCCTGGGAAATCCCGTGGACGGAGGAGGTTGGCAGGCTACACTCCAAAGTTCTCAAAGAGTCGGATACAACTGAGTGATGAAGCATAGCACAGAGATAAATAGAAAAATAGAGAACCAAAAAGTAAAACAAAGAAATACACTAATGATTCCAGTATTACTGATATCTTCTTAGTCGATTTTGAGTTTTTATTTTTTTGGCCACACCGCCTTGCGAGATTTTAGTTTCCTGACCAGGGATCAAACCCAGGCCTCTTGTCATGGACACATGGAGTCTAACCACCAAACTGCCAAGGAATTCCCTGAAATGTATTTATTTGTATGACTTATGTCTGTCAATGCTCTGTCTCTTATACACATCTAGATGTGTATAAGAGACAGGTATAGTCCATGGGGTTACAAAGAGTTGGACACAGCTGAGCAACGTTCACTTCACTTCCATACTCACACACTGGCATGCACAGATACTCAGACACAAAATCTAGATTAGCCAGTTTTAGTAAAATTGAATGACTTGATGTCTATAACTAGATTGTTACAATGTCTCAAAAAGTAGTCCAATCTCAAATAGAAGTGTTCCTCAAATAGAAAGTGAAAGTCTCTCAGTCAAAGTCCAACTCTTTGTGACCCCATAGACTATACAGTCCATGGAATTCTCCAGGCCAGAATACTGGAGTGGGTAGCCTTTCCCTTCTCCAGGGGATCTCCCCAACCCAAGGATCAAACCCAGATCTTCCTCATTGCAGGTGGATTCTTTACTAGCTGAGCCACAAGGGAAACCCAAGAATACTGGAGTGGGTAGCCTTCCCCTTATCCAGCAGATCTTTCTGACCCGGGAATCAAACCAGGATCTCCTGCATTGCAGGTGGATTCTTTACCAACTGAGCTATCAGGGAAGCCATTTTTCCTCAAATAGAAGCATATTTCTATTTCTAAATTGTCTTTCCCTGGGTTACCTAGGATTTCTGTCTTGAGAACTAGCTTTCAGAAACTAGTATCTGATTATATAATATGATTTTTATGGATTATAGTATGATCATATGTTACTTTGTGGGCATATTGTAATAAAATGTATTTCAGATTATAAATAATTTTAAGCTTTTAGTATTGCATTTTTACTATGCTTGGTCTGTTCATTAGCCCATGTTGTATAAATTCTTAATAGGCAAAGATATAAGAGCATAGCTGTGCTAAGATTCTTCATGTCCTTGTCGGGAGAATTATCTAATAGAAGAGATGCTGGATAAAAGGGCCTCTGCTCAAACAACTCATCTTTCTGGAGAACCTTCAACACAAGTCCGTTTTACCCATGGTGTTCTTCTATGTGGTAAGGGTGTCTATCCAACCTCACCTGGGCTCTGCATGCGTGCACACGTGAGCACAAGTACACTATTTGGGTTGTGACCACACCACTGCTCACACAAGGCGTCAGTTTGCCAGCCAACACATGGCCCTCTGCCTAAATCCCCTCTCCAACCCCACGGCGCGGCTCACTCCTCTGTCCATCATGGCTCCCTACCTTCCTCTTCTCAGGGGCCAACTTTCATCAGCCTTGACAGCACTTGACATACTGTGTTATCATTGTCTGGGAAGGTGGCTTCTACCCTGGCCATTTGGGAGCATGAAAGGCAGGAAACGTCTTCTCTTGTTCGAAGCTTCAGCAACTAGCACTTTCAGTAGGCGTGTGTCTGAAGGATAAACATAATAATGTTAGTTCTTAGAGGCCTTACCACTTACTTGGATACTGCCCAGCTGTTATTCTTGTAGTGCATTTATTGTCAAATGTTACTGGAATTTGAATAGCTCTCTCTCAGCTCATTGCAATGGAAAAATTAACACCAATTGAAAACCCATCTTGAGTTGAAAGTTTGAATTACTTCATATATGGTGAAATAATTACTAGTGGTTCTCTTAGTACAAAAGTGTCTCCTCTGTTCTCTTTCGTGTTGTTTATTGTGCTTTAAAAAAAAAAAAAGGAATAGAGACTTTGAGGGAGGAGTCATGGGGTTCAGAAGAGGAAGAAAGGAGTGGACATGAAAAAATACATGAAAAGTTTGAGTCACAGAAAGATAAAATGTGCAAAGTCCTCTTTCTGCCTCTTAAATAGACACACCTTTAACAATAGATCCCCAAATTTTGAAGGTGGCAAGAGAGCACGGTCTTGGAGCAGTAATGACAGTGTTTTCATGTGTGGAAGTGGTTGATTAGATGTGTGTTGTCCAGTTAAAAAGTCATGCTGGTCTCTACTTCTCAGGCAGCGGGCTTTGTGGTAGTTTGTTACTCACCCTCTTGGACTGGAAGAAAGCTTCTGTTTCTCATAGCCTTGCTGACAGCACCTTTCATTGCTGTATACACTATTCAGGTCTCCTGGATGCGTGAAACATGGAAGGGAGCAAGATTTTGTGATTTAGTGATAATGGTCACTAAACTCTCAGAGCTACAACACTAAATCGTCCAAGTTCATCTCCATTTGCAACATGTCTCTTCAAGTGATTCTGAAATAGGAAGCCATGCTATCATTGATTCTATAATAAAGTATTCTATATCTGATCACAGAACAGACGTGTTCAAACTCTGTATTTTCAGAACTAAAATTTGAAAAAAAAAATTTTTTTTTTTTGGCCACACCGCCTTGCGAGATTTTAGTTTCCTGACCAGGGATCAAACCCAGGCCTCTTGTCATGGACACATGGAGTCTAACCACCAAACTGCCAAGGAATTCCCTGAAATGTATTTATTTGTATGACTTATGTCTGTCAATGCTTACTGTGTTATAAATTAAAACTGAGAATATTTTTAAAATTTTAGTTCATTAAAACTATAGTAACATCAGTGGAATATTTTTATGAAAAAATCCCAATTTAAAAAATGAGTGACATTGTTTTGCTATCTTTAACCTCTTTAATGGTAGACTTAACAGAAAGCTACCTTTTTATATGTGCTTCTGCATTCAATCTGTTGCAGTATGTCATGTAGTCATGGAATATTTTACTGTGAGCACACTTGTGGAAAAAATGAGCATCTTAGTATTATTATGAAAACAGTTTTTACCATACAATATGGCTATAAAAATTATTTTGACCTCACAGACCCTCTAAAAGCGTCCGTGGGATCCTCAGGAGTCCTCAGACCATGCTTGGAAAACCACTTCTTCAGATCTCAAAGAATTGTTTCTGGGACTTCCCTGGTGGTTGGTCCAGTGATTAAGACTCCATGCTTCCACTGCAGAGGGCGTGGGTTCCATCCCTGGTTGGGAAACTAAGATTGCACATGATGCATAGCATAGCCACACACACAAAAGTACTGTCCTCACGTTCTTTGAAAGAGAAAAAATTTACTAGTTGACAAGTTGTATCGTTTTCTACCTGTGTGAACAGAATAACCCCACTACCACCACTGTCTTCTGTTCAATGTCTTTCCAAATGCCCTCCTCCACTGCCCCTACATTACTTCTTAAGGGATGCTGAGGCATGTACAGGAATGAGAATTCTGTATCAAACTCCACGGAATCCCTGCTCAGGCACCTGCTTTCTTCTTAGCCAAGTAACCTAAGTTCTCTAGGTTTTGTTTTCTTGTCTGTGGAAGGGAGGAAATTTAATCTATGTACTTACTCTTCCATGAAATAATACCTAGAAAATGCTTGACACAAAGGCAGTGCTCTATAAATATGACTGTTGTTATTTTTAAACATTATTACTGTTATTTTTGCTATAGATTTTGTCATTTGTCTACAGCTTTTAAGAACACAAAAGGATGGCTATGATAGTATAAAAAATAGTCCTAGGAATATTCTTTAATAAAGTACAATCCCCAGAAGTTCTAAATGTGTTTTAAAATTTGGTCAACATTAAGTGGCTATTACATACATAAATACAACTCAAAATTCAACTCAGAGCTGGAGGATGAGGTACCTGAACATGGTACAACCCAGCATCCACCACATAATTACTCTTGATTCCCTAGAGCTGCCTCCTGAGCACACTTTCCAGTATCTAAAGACACTGTTTAAGGGCATCCATGAAGATGCTGCTATGATAGATGCTTTGGGCCAATAATAGAATTGTTTCCATTGGCCAAAGTGTTTCTACTTGGAGATCAGATATATTCAACAAATATACTTGGTTTGATGGTGATTTTTTTAAAACCTAGAAAAATATTTAGTGATTATTTGACTGAGATGGAAGTTAAAAATATCCAGAATGAACGTAGTATGTGCAGGTTGTGATGCTGAGGACTGAAGTAGGGAGATAATTTTGAACAGAGACCTGTAGCAGCAAAAGACTATAGCCTAGGATAAAACCCACGTCTGTAGACAACAGCCCACAGGGGGGTAGGACCTCGAAGGGTCCTCTTCCAACAAGGAGCTGGGGGAGAAACAGTCCTCTCTGAGTAATCATGTTCTCTGCTGTTAAGCCACTCTTCAATGCTAAATTCATCTCCAGATACCCAAACAGCCCGTGGATCATCTCTCTCCTTCAGAGTGCAGAACATCTTTGGGATAAGTCAACTAATTTTGTAATTAGTAATTGTCTTTGTAAAACCTAAATGGGAAGTTAAGAACGTATAACCTGATGTGACTTACAAATCTCTGTCAAGGAAACTTGGAGTTATTTTTAAAATCTGCTGTTTTGGATCACAGGGCTTTGGGTACTCTATTGAAAACAGGGCATGGAGTTGTGACCATGTGTGTAATATTTTAAACGTAAATTTGGGGCCAGATTGTTTAAAAAAACCTAACTCTTCTCATAGGGAAATATATATATGACTTCAAACTACATTAAAAGGAACATTTCATTTAGAACAGAGACAAAGGTGTGATTCCTATTTGATTGGGTTCAGAACAATATATAGTTACATAAGTGAAGGGGTTGGTGATGTGTTAACTAATGGGTTAGTTTGCTATAAACTACATCATATTTATATAATTTTTTTGTTACTTTATATCTGGGTGGTACCAAACTTATTAACAAATACTCTAAAAAATATTTAACATGTCTAAGAGTGAACTCTGTTTCTCTCAAGTCTGATTTTCCTGTCCAGGTTGGTGGTCTCTGTCTCCCTGGACTCCCAAGCCAGAAACCGGGGCTGAAATGACACCCTCAGTTCTCTCCCATATTCGGTGGTGCCACTAAGTGCACTGAACACTCTGCTCTTAGAATGTCTTGTAAGTTGCCCCCTCTTGCCATTCCTGGTACCACTTCCTTGGAACAGCAGCCTTCTACTGGTCTCTTTGTCTCTAGTCTAATCCCCACCCAAACCCACCAGCCGACGCTGTCAGCCAGGTTTTCCCTCTCAGAATTCCCACGTGATCACATGACTTTTCCTTGACTTCAAAACCTTCCTCTAAAGTTGAAGTCCAAGCTCTCTATTGGGGCATTCAAGTCGTAACGTCTACTCAAGGCTAGAAATCTAGTTTGGAGCCTCATTCCTTGCCACTAAGAGGCGCTAACCTCCACTAGCAGCAATCCCCAGACACTGTGCCCTAAACACACGGGAAACTCACACGTTCATACGTTTCCACAGGCTGTTTCATCTCCCTTAGATGCCCTCCACTCCCTCAAGCCCCTCACTGATAGGCTGGCAAACTTCAACGCTTCCCCAATCGGAGTATCACCTCCTGTAGATGATGATAAATGTTTCTTTTCATCACAGCTGTTCACCCTGATAGAGTTGATCCTTCTCAGATGCGTTCCTTCAACAACTTGTACTTGCTTCACCTTTTTCACACTATTTTTAAAATGTTTTTCTTACTCTATCATGAATTCTTTGAAGAATGGTAGAATCTAGGACTTGATTCTATATCCTATGTGCCTAAGATTGGACTCAATAAAATTTGTTGAGCTGTATTGATTTGATCTAATCGATAGTGTAAAATGGATTGTGAATTAAAAGAACATAGTGTCTAATTTCCAGGAAATAAGTAAAATTGGACTTTGTCACTGACTGTAAAATGATTGCCTATGTTCAGGAGTTTTATAACGTTGATTCTTTTCTTACTATCATAAGGGCTTCCCTGGTGGCTCAGACGTTAAAGAATCTGAGTCGGGAAGATCCCCAGGAAAACAGAATGGCAACCCTCTCCAGTATTCTTGCCTGGAGAATTCCATGGACAGAGGAACCTGGTGGACTGTAAGTCCATGGGGTTGCAAAGAGTTGAACAAGACTGTGTGACTAACACTTTACCATCATGAAATGGAACTTGACAATGTTATTGCTAAAATGTGTTTCCACTTACAGAAATACCAAAAAGGATACCATCTATATATTTTGATAGTTTTATCATCACTTATCTTACCAAAGTACTTAAGGCAGTTTACAGGGAAAAAATATAAAGATAGATAAATCTGAGAAAACACTTAACTGGGGAGAAAAAGACAAACATCGTTGTGCACAGAGGGAAAACTGGAAGGACAATTAATTTAGGAAGATGGGTTGTGATGGCGGTTCCCAAATCAAACTGAATTATGTTCATCATAAGTCCTTGGAGAGCCTTATCAAATATAGATTTCTGGAGATAGATCTCAGTGGGACCCCGAGAACAAGCTTTCTAAAATAATTCTCTAGGTCCTTCCAATGAGCAACCAAATTTGTCGTCGTTGTTCAGTCGCTCAGTTGTGTCTGACTCTTTGCGACCCCATGGACTGCAACCAAATTTGGAAACCACTAAAATATCACAAATCTGGTAGACTCACAGGGTGTAGTCTGTTTGAGTTATAGGTGATTCCAACAAAAGAGGAAATTTCTAGGTATTTCAAAATAGGAAATCCACCAAAAGGTTTTGTGTGGTTTTTTTTTTTTTGCCTTTAGCCTTAAAATTGAGACATGTAGCTCCTGGTCATGAAAAGATGGTCCCTAAGACATTATGATACATTAGCTTGCACTAAAACCCAAGCTTTCATTTGGTGGCTGTGTGCAGGAAAGATGCTTGACCGATGAGTGCCCAGGAGATCTTCTATGAGCCATATCAGCCACGTACCATCTACATGAAGTGGGGCAGCTGCCCACTGGGTGGGTACAATGGTGTCACTTATTTTCCCAGGCCACAAAGAGAGCCTTTTAAAGTACATGTTCCAAGTACAGTGGCAGAATACTAAATTTGATTCTGTCTCAAAAATAATACGCTTTTATTTTTAGGCAGTTGCTTGATAAAGTGGTACTTTTGTTTGGCAGTAGAATTTTGGCCCCAAGCCCGTTCTGATGTTTTAAAAGAAAAAAAAAAAAGGCACTTTGTAGATATTGTAAAGAAAAACTTCTGAAAAGTTTAAAAGGTACATCTTCTAAGATTATTTACTGCAAAGTTTTCTAACAACTGATCATTTAAAGGCATTTTGAGGGAAAAAAATGAATGTGTTCTCTTAGATCTCTCTACTGTTTACTAGTATGTTTTTCTCACCTATACCCTGAGGTTTGTGTTGTTTTGTGATCTGGTATCAGGGTCAGTAGCTGTAGTTTCAATCCTAAGTAAAGGAAAAGTTGCAGTTTTTACTCCTGTCAGTTAAAAGGAGAAGAACAGAGCATGCTTGGAACAGAAAGGGACTTCTTATCTTCCAGAAACCTCTGTAGTCTAAGGATTGCTCTTGGGAAGCTCCTTAAGGGCTTTATCTAGCTGAGACGAGAGTAGTTCCTTAATAGGCAGTTCTTAGCAAAACATTGTGTTGTTGGCGAAACCCCAGGAAGCTGGAAGCTTAGGAGTGCCTTGATGGGGAGGGGAAATTGACTACTTTCAGAAACCAGAGTTTCTGGTTGCATTACCCCAATGCTCCCAAGACATGCCAGCATACACACTCATTCACGCTCACACCAGTTCTTTAAAGGTAGACTGATGGATGATCTCTGCCTTTAGGAAATTCCAGTCTTTCCTCCTTTCCATCATAGTGGATAATTTCTATAATTAGTATTGTAATTAGTAATTATATAATTCTAATTATATATTATAGTATTACAGTTATCAGCATATTATATCTGGTGGCCATTTACTTTATACAGGGCAGTCTACTAGGGTTAGACAATTAAAAGTATTTCACATCCTGAGTTTTTTCCAGTACACAAGAGTCACTGTTTGTATGCCATAGTGCTGTGTATGCATAAGTTGAATTCAGCTGTACGGCTACTTCTAAACTTTCAGTACCGCTTTAACAGTCAAAATTCACAAGTATTTAA
The DNA here is from genome assembly GCA_006410675.1 of Oreotragus oreotragus. Classification (NCBI taxonomy): domain Eukaryota; kingdom Metazoa; phylum Chordata; class Mammalia; order Artiodactyla; family Bovidae; genus Oreotragus; species Oreotragus oreotragus. The sequence goes on along the minus strand of SJYX01007293.1, from coordinate 104,790 downwards.
ATGGTTAAGGATTTGGAGGATATAATAAAATATTTAGGAAAGTTTTTTTCTTTCTTTCTTGATTTTTGATCTTAGGATTTCACTTGGTACAAAAGCAAGCCAATTCTGTAGACCACAGGTGTTTCTCTTCTTTTAAACAAACCTTTAAAAATATATGTTAAATTCTTTTATGAAAAACATTCAGTGATACATTCTAAAACTCATACTGAACATAACTAAATTTTAAATCAGTTCAGTCAACACTGGAACATAACATATATTGGTATACTTTCATAAGCTAAATATCATTTGCTTAGCTCCTAGCCCCAAAATAAATTGCTTCAAACTCCTATAATTTTGTAGCTTTTAATACCTGGTTTTGTTGCTGTTGTAGTTTGCATATGCAGTAGTTTAGATGCAGTTTGTCTGCGTCCTTCTTTGTCAGGCTTTCATTTCTGGGCATTGTTCTGGACTTGTCTTGGCAGCTGTCTTCAATTATATTTTGGGAAATGAGATGATCAAACTTGTTAATATCATTTCCAGAGTAAAAGTAATTTCACATCATCCATTTTGGTCGGCAGAGAATAACATTTAGAAATTAATATTTTTGTTATATTTTGGATACTTGAAATTACCAGCAAAGGAATTTCTGGATAAGTGAGATGTTCACTGTAGGGTATGTTACAAATCACTGACTGAATGGTAGTTATGCTGAGCAAAAGGTGAGAGGAACTTGCCAAACTTGTCTGTATTCAGTTGTGTGAACAGTTTTCAGAGTTTTGCTCTTACCTATGCCGTATGCATTAGAGTATGTATCACACACGTTTCAGTGTATAAATGCATATGCAGCGATTTCAGTAACACAAATGCAAGTTTTACTACTAGTAAAACATTTACAAATATAGATGAAAATATCATATTGTCTCAGTTTGGTAAAACTACACTGGAAGGGAACACTGGATCACATGGCCACAGTCACTGCAACGTGGATTAAACTGCACTGGAAGGGAACACTGGATCACATGGCCACAGTCACTGCAATGTGGATTAAACTGCACTGGAAGGGAATGCTGGATCACATGGCCACAGTCACTGCAACGTGGATTAAAGTAGATATTCTGTGTAGACTACTTGTTCCCGGGCTTGAGAAAGAGAGATGCATTTTAACATGTTATTGGAAATTTTAAAATATTGCTTAAAGGAAAGACTTGGAGGCAAGTTTTGAAGCAGAGATTATCTGATGAAATGTTTACATGGCAGAGCAGGGGATGAGGTATGACTGTAGGAGCCTGTCACCCTTTGGTTTGAAGATATATTTATCAGAAATACCATAGCCACTAAAGGAATGTGGTGTGTGTCTGACTCCTATCGCATACTACGATATTCTGATATTAAAATTCTCATTGCAAATAAATATCTCCATTACCTGAACATACACAGTATGCAGTTACAATAATATCTTTAGTATTTGGAGCCTTATCATAACAGTGCAGAGTAGGTGCCCTGAAAGAGCAAGCTTCAAGGTATACTGGGTGATATTTTTAAGCATATATTTAGCACATCCTCTGTGCTAGGTATAAACACTTGAGATAATGATGATGAAAGTGAGGAGAAGGGAATTGGTTAGCCTGGGCTGCCATTCTGCCCCATTGCCTAGTTCCTCTGTCGGTTGCTTTGTTTATGAGTTCCCTTGGCCTGATACAAGTTTCCACCTGTGGGTTTGGAGTAGATTCTTGTTATAGGCTGAATGTTTGTGTCTCCCCAAAATCCATAGGTTGAAGCCCTACCCCCAGTACAATGGTATCCGGCAACGGGGCCTTCTTGTTGCTCAGTCGCTCAGTTGTGTCCCACTCTCTGCCATCCCAGGGACTGCAGCACGCCAGGTCTCCCATCCTCACCGTCTCCCGGAGCTTGCTCAAATCCATGTCCGTTGAGCCAATGACGCCATCCAACCATCTCATCCTCTGTCATCCCCTTCTCCTCCTGCCTTCAATCTTTCCCAGCATCAGGGTCTTTTCCAATGAGTGGGCTCTTCTACTCAGGTGGCCAAAATATTGGACCTTCAGCTTCAGCATCAGTCCTTCCAATGAATCTTCAGGGTTGATTTCTTTTAGGATTGACTGCTTTGATCTTCCTGTCCAAGGGACTCTCAAGAGTCTTCTCCAGCACCACAGTTCAAAGGCATCAATTCTTCAGCACTCAGCCTTTCTTATTGTCCAGCTCTCACATCTGTTAGATGAGGTCGTGAAAGTTGGGCCCTCATGCTGGGAATAGTGCCCCTGTAAGAAGACACACCAAAGAGCTTCTTCTCTTTCTCTCTCTGAGAACACACAAAGAAGAGGTCGTGTAATCACAAGCCAAGTTAAGAGGCCTCAGAATGAAACCTAACTTGCCAGACTTCCCAACCTCCAGAACTGAGAAATTTTTTTGTTGTTGTTTTTGCCACCCAGTTCATGCTATTTTGTTATGGCGGCCCTAGTTGATTAAGACAATTAACCTTGCTTGTGGGTAAAGCAGACTAGCCCAAACTGGAATCACAAGTCACTTCGGCCATCCTGCTCTAGACAGGTTCACTAACTGGATCAAACTGCGCTTCCTAGGTGGCACTAGTGGTAAAGAACCCACCTGCCAATGCAGTTTAGACATGAGAGATGCAGGTTCCATCCCCAAGTTGGGAAGAGTCCCTGGAAGAGGGCATGGCAACGTGGGTTGCCAATATTCTTGCCTGGAGAATCCCATGGACAGAGGAGCCTGGAAATAAAGACCCATTTATGCCTCGTTTGGGACTGGAAGTGCTAACACCCACTAAAAAATTACCTTTTCTTTTTAAAAAATTACCTCTTGAATGGAAACCCATGTAGTCAGCTAACATGAAATTTTGTCTAACCTGAATGAAGATACCAACCTATTTTAAAACTTCCAACCCATTTTTAAACTTGAGCGTGATAATATATTTTCTAACATTTTCAATGAAAGATAATTAATGGAACATTCACATTTAGCACTAAAAAAATCTCAGTCAAATGCTTCTCCATCAAAGAAGGAAATCTGGGCTTAACTATTAGAAAAATAATTCCTATTTCCATTTATCTTCAACTCCTTTTGTAGTTCATTCCAGGCTGACGATCCATTGTTTGATTTGGTAAGAAGTCATTCAAAAGGAGATCCTTCAGTTGTCTGTGAGCTTTAAGTCTTCCTCCGTTCTTTAGGCTTAAAAGCAATAAACGCCCTCCAGCTGCTATGCATTTATCGTTTTAAAATAATTACTTAATTTATTTTGGCTGTGCTGGGTCTTTGTTGATGCCCTAGCTTTTCTCTAGTTGTGGAGAGCAGGGGCTACTGTCTAGTTGTCGAGCTCTGGCCTCTCCTTGAAGCGGCTTCTCTTGTTGAGGAGCACCAGGTCTAGGGCGCTCACCAGGTCTAGGGCGTCCAGGCTTCCGTAGTTGTGGCTTGCAGGCTCAGTAGTTTAGGTGCATGCGCTTAGTTACCCTGTGGCATGTGGAATCTTCCCAGGCCAGGCATCAAATCTGTGTCCCCTGCACTGGCGGGTGGCTTCTTAACCACTGGACCACCAGGGAAGTCCTGTGCATTTATCTTATTTCACTTATTATCTCTACTTTCTATGCATGCATCTGCTTTTAGAATCTATGCTCTTCCCCGGTTGTTGAATTTATAGCCATGGAATTGTTTACAGTATCACCTCATTATTGCTTTGATGTCTAATGTCTACAGAAAATGTAAAAATGTCTCTTGAATTCTCAAAAATTATAATTTGTGTCGGCGTTTCTTTTTTTTTTTTGGTCAGTTTAATTAATTTATCAATTTTACTAATAGCAGCAAACAAAAAGTTTTAAGTATCTTTGATTTTCTCTATTGTCTATCATTTCATTGGTTTCCACTTTTGTGTTTATTCTATCCCTCTTAATGATTGCTTGTATTTAATTTGTCCTTCCTTTTATAGTTTCTTAAATTTTATTTCCTAAATTCTATAAATTTAAATCATTGACTTTTGACCTTTTTTTTTTCTAATGTGAGCATTTAGAATTACAAATTGCCCTTCAAGGCCTGCTACACCTATATTTTGCATATTTTGATATACTACTATATTTTAACTTTTTTATTATCATTCAGTTCCAAATATTTGTCAATTTTCTTTGGAATTTCCTCTTTGATCTATAGATGATTTAGAACTCTGTTGTTTAATTTCCAAATATTTAATGATTTCCAGGTGTACTTCTTTTACTGACTTCTAGAGTAGAATTGTGTTCGGAGAACATGTTTTGAACTATCCCAATTCTTCAATATTTATTGAGACTTATTTTATGGCCCAGTGTCTGATCTATCTCTGTATGTTTTAAGTGAGCTTGAAAAGAATACTGTCAAAGGATGTAATATTCTACAACATCAATGGGTTCAATTTGCTGATAGTGTTATTCAAACTTTCTATATCCCTAGTGACTTATGCCAAATTTTCCATCATTTGCTGAGAGAGGAATATTGAAATCTTTAACCACTATTGTGGATTTGTCTATTTCTTCCTCTGGTCCTATTAAGTTTTTGTTTTGTGTATTTTTGAAGTTCTGCTTTTAGATGCATACCCATTTATGATTTCCACCTCCTCCTGATGGACTGACCCTTTTATCATTATGAAATGTTCCTTATATCTTTCTCAATACTTTTTTTTTGAAGCCTACTCTGTTTGCTTTTAATACAGGCAAACTTTTTATGAGTAGTGTTTTCCTACCTTTAATTTTAGCCTATTTGTAGCTGTTTTTTAATACTGAATGTATTCCTCTCTTAAGCTACTAATAATTGAGCCGTGGTTTTTAATCAGGCCTGGTGAACTTATTTTTGTTGGAGAGTTTATGTTTGGTTATAAGCCTACTATCTTATTTGAGCTTTATTTGTTCACATAATCTGTAGGCTTTTCCCTGCTTTTCTGACTTTCTTTAGGATTGAGTAATTTTTAGTCCTTCATTTCATCTCCTTTACTAATTTATCTTCATATTTAAAAAATTTTACTTTCTTAGTAGTTAATTTAGGATTTCTTACATGAATTTTAATATCTTGAACTTTCACCAGAAATATTACAATAATTTATAATAATAAAAATCTTGATAACATATAATTTCATTTTCTTCCTTCTCATCTTTTGTGCTACCACAATCCTGTGATTGTTTTTGCTTTAAGGAGTCAGCTAATTTTTTTTAAAAATTATGATATGAAAAGCTTTTTATATTTACTTATGTGAAAGCTGAGTGCTGAAGAATTGATGCTTTTGAACTGTGGTGTTGGAGAAGACTCTTGAGAGTCCCTTGGACTGCAAGGAGATCCAACCAGTCCATTCTGAAGGAGATCAGCCCTGGGATTTCTTTGGAAGGAATGATGCTAAAGCTGAAACTCCAGTACTTTGGCCACCTAATGCAAAGAGTTGACTCATTGGAAAAGACTCTGATGCTGGGAGGGATTGGGGGCAGGAGGAGAAGGAGACGACAGAGGATGAGATGGTTGGATGGCATCACCCCCTCGATGGACAGGGGTTTAGGTAAACTCCGGGAGTTGGTGATGGACAGGGAGGCCTGATATGCTGCGATTCATGGGGTCACAAACAGTCGGACATGACTGAGCAACTGAACTGAACTGATGTATTAACCATATCTGAGGTTCTTCATTTCCTTGTGTAGAATCACAGTTTCATACAGCATTATCTTTCAACCTGAAATCTTTATATAGTTCTTGTAGCCCAGGTCTCGTGGCAATAAATTCTCTCAGATTTGGCTTGTCTGATAATCTCTTTACTTCAACTTAGTTTGAAGAAAAATTTTTTCTGCTTATAGAATTCTAGGTTATAGTCTTTTTTTCTTTTAGTAATTAAAAAATGATAATCTCTTATCCTTTTTTCCATTACATCTGATTAATAAACAATAATAATTCTTATTATCGTTCCCTTAAAGGTAATTCATCTTTTCCTTTGTCTGTTGATATGTGACTTGGGAAAAAATGGACTCACCTCATTTTTTCTTTTCTTGGGGTTCACTGTCCTGTGCTGTTGTCAAACATTTGAAATCGTTCTTTCATTTTTTTCCAGTTGTATAGTTGTTTATGCCTTGGAGTAAATTTAGTAGGTTAGTCCCAACGTCATGGGGAGAAGTAGAATAGGGTAGCTTCGATATGAAAATAAGTAATGAGTATCCAATAAAGAGTGAGTTCCCCAGTTTGAAAACTTTTTAAATTTAACACTCAGCAGCTGCTAGTAATTTTGAAGTAGGGTTGTGACTTACTCAGTAATATAATTTAAAAGTTTTGGCTAAGGGTTGCAGCAAGAATATACTGAAATGAGAGGGAAAAAAAAGAAAGGCTAGGTGATCTTGTAAGATGCTGTTTCAATTGTGAAGGAGAGACATAATAAATTCCTATTCCAAAATGGAGGCATAGAGAAGGGAGAATAAATTCCCCCTGAAACAGAGATAAATTCTACAGATATATAGACAGAGGCAGAAATAATCCTAGCTGAAGAAGTTGAGGTTATGGATTCTAACCAAAAGTAGGTAAATGTATGGAAAGAAGGACATTTATTTCTTTTAGAACAAAAGAAAGTGGAGGGGAGAGGAAGCCTAAAAGCTCAGAGACAACTGAAAAATCTCATTTTGAATGACTTCTTACTAAATTAAACAGTGGAACATTGTTTGACAATGGCCTAGAATAAAGTAGGAAGTAGACTAGGCATAAAAGGAAAATGGGACTTATTTTTCAGATTTTTGTTGTTGTTGTTGTTGTTTGTTTGTTTTTTGGCTGCTTGACTTGTAGGATCTTAGTTCCCTCACCAAAGACTGAACCTGGGGCTCTTAGCACTAAAAGCACAGAGTCCTGACCACTGGACCACCAGCAAATTCCCTTTCTAGTAGTTAAGACTAGAGAGAGGTCCTTCTATAACGGAAAATCAACAGTTGAGATTTAAAAAAAAAAGAAAGCAAAAGGTATGCCTTTATATAATTCTTAGAGCATGAAATAGGCAGAAGATCTCCTAACAATTGGATCAGGAAAACCTTATCTTTAGTTAAATCTTTATCAATGTTTTGTAGCAACATCTTTCATGACTTCTGATATCTAAGCAACACAAGATCACGTCATTGCAGCCTGCTTATTTTCCTGCTAAAACATCGGAGTTTGGCTTTCATAATTCTGAAATGGTTTCTAAAGAATTTTTACAAACAAGGTAATTAGTTAAAGAAGTCAATGTCTGGATGACAGTGAAAAACTAAAAGACTGTATTTTCCACATATATCTAGGTAAGAGGTATACTTCCACTAGCTGGTTCCAGTATGCCTGAATTCCTAGTGGTAATGGATTTTAATGAATGAAACCTAAAGCTGGGGCACACATTACCCATATCATTCAAGGCCCTTACTTTGTAGATGAGAAAGACGTGGCTCCTTTTGGTCCACAGATGTTGAATGATTGGCACAATGTCACACAACTTATTAGTGACAGAGGCATCCTATAAAAATCCCACCATATATATTAAGCATCTTGTGCCCAGTATTATGCTAAGTGTTTTAGTGTCACAAGAAACTCTGATGAGAAAACAGTATCATAGAGCCTAAGCAAATCGTCAAGGCAACCAATTTGTCAGTGGCATGGCCAGAATTTGGCTCGAAGCTTGCCTGACTCCATAGTCTGTGCTCCTATGCAGTACCTCAAAGGCTTTTTTTTTTTTTTTCTCTTTTTGCTCCATTTGTAGTGTGTTTTTTCTCATTTCCATTGGTAAAAATGAAAGCCTGAGCTGGTAGTCTTATCAAAACTTGGACGGATAGATCTGTAGAAAAACAAATGGGTAAGACCAATAAAAGAGTCTGCACTGTTGTACATCAGCTTCTGACTCTAAGAAATCTAATGCCAGTGGAAAAAAATGTAGGTTTTCCTCCTTGGTGGCCTTGCAACCTTATACTTCCTCTTTCTCAGGCCATTCTGCTTTAAAAATTTATACATCTCGGGTATTCACAGACTCAATGCTTCAGATCTAAATCTTTTCCCACTCATAAATGGGTTCCCATAAAAACCAGTGTTTTTTCAACCGAGGATTGTGACCCACCATGAAATCAATTCAGTGGGTCATAACTAACGTATTTTTTTAAAAAAACTAAATAAGATAGAGGACATTATGTCCTTTACCACTTGACCACCCCTGTCCCCACTAATATACTAGGTTTGAAGGGGATTTCATTTGATTCATATTGGGTGGCCGTGGGTAGAGGTAGTTTCTTTTAATTTTGATTTTGCTTGAGTTAACATGCATTACGAAAGTACTGAAATCAGCATAAATCATGACCCAAAAAAGTCCCCTGCAGAGATCCTTAGAAGAAGAAACTTGTTTCCTTATGAGCTATTTATGTAATAATTAACTTAGGGTGCTCTAGTGGTCTTTCTAACTTTCTCTTTACCAGGGGCCTGGAATCTAGGGGCTTCTCAGGTTAATTACACCCAATTTAATTCGTGCCTCCTCTGTGCAAGTCAGAGTTCAAGACTTTGGAGCCTTGAGGGCTCAGTGAAGCTTCAGCTGCCGAATAGCATGGGTCTGAGAGGATGAGAATCAGCTGGAGTTCAAGTGTTAGGTCCCACTCCCTCCCCAAATGAAAAACCGCATTGAAATCTTTGTGCTCTGTACTTTGTTCCTAAAGCAAACAATATTGGGCTAAGTACGGTGTAAAGGGTTACCATTTGCCACAACTGATAAATAAACTGGTGACCACAAGGATGAGGGAGCGGTGGGGTATTTTGTGGTCTTGAGGGGAATTGAAAGCTCTCTTTCAGTGGAGACAGGCTACAAAAGACCAAAATCATCAAAACAAGGAAATCCATCATTTTCTTAGAACAGAAGCTTCGTTGCCTACAGTGTTTTTATTTTTGGATGCCTGCTTATTAGCAGGTAGATCAATTTCTAGAATCATTTTTCCTGACAAAGAGATTAAGGGTGGAGGTAAAGTTCAAC
>SJYX01007293.1:25701-93806 GCA_006410675.1 Oreotragus oreotragus | reverse complement strand
CATTGATCGCTGAAGAAGGCTTTCTTATCTCTTCTTGCAATTCTTTGGAATTCTGCATTCAGATGCTTATATCTTTCCTTTTCTCTTTTGCTTTTCGCCTCTCTTCTTTTCACAGCTATTTGTAAGGCCTCCCCAGACAGCCATTTTGCTTTTTTGCATTTCTTTTCCATGGCGATGGTCTTGATCCCTGTCTCCTGTACAATGTCACGAACCTCATTCCATAGTTCTTCAGGCACTCTATTTATCAGATCTAGGCCCTTAAATCTATTTCTCACTTCCACTGTATAATCATAAGGGATTTGATTTAGGTCATACCTGAATGGTCTAGCGGTTTTCCCTACTTTCTTCAATTTAAGTCTGAATTTGGTAATAAGGAGTTCATGATCTGAGCCACAGTCAGCTCCTGGTCTTGTTTTTGTTGACTGTATAGAGCTTCTCCATCTTTGGCTGCATAGAATATAATCAGTCTGATTTCGGTGTTGACCATCTGGTGATGTCCATGTGTAGAGTCTTCTCTTGTGTTTTTGGAAGAGGGTATATTCTGTTACATTGATCTATTCATTGATCTTCCTGCTGCTAAGTCGCTTCAGTCGTGTCCGTCTCTGTGTGACCCCATAGACAGAAGCCCACCAGGCTCCGCCATCCCTGGGGTTCTCCAGGCAAGAACACTGGAGTGAGTTGCCATTTCCTTTTCCAATGCATGAAAGTGAAAAGTGAAAGTGAAGTCGCTCAGTCGTGTCTGACTCTGCAACCCCATGGACTGCAGGCCACTAGGCTTCTCCATCCATGGGATTTTCCAGTCAAGAGTACTGGAGTAGGGTGCCATTGCCTTTTCCCATCCATTGATCTTAACACCATATTAAATTTTTACATAAAGTTTTAATATCTAGTAAAACAAATTCCTTCCTAACTACTCTTTTTATTTTGTTTTCATCTCCAAATGTTCTTGGCTAAATTTTTCTGTTTAGTTCCTTGAAAAATAAGTAGTTTTTAATGTCCCTAAATGAAGCAAGTTTCTGGTAGAGAGGGTAATTTTTTTAGACTCTGTATAAACATATAAATTAATTTAGAATAATTAACATTTGTCAGATTCCATCTTCCTTAAAATATGATACATTTGTATATAGCAAAATTTTTTTTGCATCTCAGTAAACATTTATGGTTTTCTTAACATAAGCCTCATATATCTTGATAAGGTACTACTCAATTATTTTACAGTTAAATTACTGTAAATACAGTTCTATTAATATTAGATTAACTTGGTTTTTTCCAAAAGCAAATCTTGTAATCTACAAATTATGCTGTATTCATTCAATGGCAGTTAGACACGAGATCCATGAAAAGTACTGGGGCTAAGTTTTCAGAAGAATCCGAGAGATTGGGGTCTTCCTCATGAATTGTGCCTGATGCTTGATCCACAGGGCCTGGGCCCTTTGGGGCATATGCCTGACCTGTAATGCTAGCCAATTTTCACATGGTTTATAATACTATTGGAATGATCCAGAGCTTTATGCATCCCACTGATCACTCGTGAATATAAGTACAGACTCCTTCCTGCTTTTAACACATCACCTAAATATTGCTCTATTTCCAAAGACTAAAGTTTTTTTCCCATGAGATAAGCAACTCTTTTTTCCTTTAGGATTGTCCTATCTCCAATAACAAGCATTCCAACTGAGACATATGCTATCAGTTCCCATTTTCCCCCCATATTATTCTCTGAAATATGACAAAAAAAAATCAAGAGAAAATTAAAACTCTCCCCTATAACCATTTTTGGAATGTATTATTTTTATAAACAATGAAAGTAATTTTCCCACCCTAACTATAAGATTTCATAAGCCAACTTTTTCCCCATTCATTTTTCAAAGTCTTTATGGGGCAGACTGTGTTGTGTCATAGACCAGAGACGTTCTGGAGCCAGACACCAGTTTGGCACTCAAAGTCTTCAGCTGTCAACTTGTCCAAGAGGAGCAAGGCGCTCCTTGCTCCCATTCTCGTCTGGGTGTTTCAGCTTCTTCCCCTTGCTGGAGAGCAAGCTTGGGTGAAGCATCAGTCCTAAGTATCAGTTCTAAACCCAGTCATGGGAGATGTGGGATGAGTGGCTAGGGTTGACTCTCATTATAGCTTTCTCCTACCCAGCTCAAGACCTGAAGCATCCAGACAGTAAATCTCACTTCAGTGTGTGCACATTCCACATAAGTCCACACACACAAATATTCCCAGGTACATATGAAGTTTCACGTTTCTTAGCTTGATAAAATACTTATAAAATTATTGGAAAAACTTGTTTAAAAAAACAAAAATAATCAGATAAATGGTCTTGCTAAAGCTGTTGGAATTTCAGAGAAATAAATCACTTTTTATCACTATTCCCTCAAAGAATTGATATTAAAAAAAAAAAAAAACTGTTTTAACCATACCAATGGGAAGGTCTCATGGAAAAGAGATGTAATTGGTGTTGATAGTAAAATTAGTAGGTCATGTGTTTGCCACATTAACCTTTATGCATTTGGGGGACAGTAAAAGAAGAACTTTATGTGATGCAACCAATTATTGTATGACCTCAAATACAGTTCAGGTTATGTCATATCTCTAAAACAGAACATCCCTGCTCAGTAGAAATTTGAAATAACACAATTTACCTGGGAAGTGGCTATATTTCTAGCCCCATCAATATTGTGCTACAGATCTTTCACAACATGAGAATGGGCCATAACAGAGGCTGAAGAGATGGTTATCCATGAAATTTGTCCCAATAATCTCTTCAAATTCTCAACTGCTCTCAGTCACCTCTTTATCAGATACCAGACACTGGAATTCTCATCATTAGTACATGTTGTTTTCACTAAGACATTATCCCAGACTCTCAAAAATCACAGAATCAAGATGTCGAAAGGTTTTGTCAAGAGCTGTGAAGGGTCTCAGATTTTACCCTACTTTCATGCCAGTAGGCTAACCAGTCAGTTTCTCGGGTTCTGGCAGAAGACAGGAGAGTCTTGGGTCATAGACAAGAAAGGTTTATCCCTCACATGCATAGCAATAGTCAAAGTATCAGCATTTTCTCTGGTTCCCTGAGCACCAATTTCCATTCTCTTCTCCTCTCCACCTCATAACTGATGCTGGTGTTTCCCCTTGTGGCCCTGCATGGTCTGCTGAATTTTTCCCTGGGGAACTGTGAGTATCATAAACTTTCATGACTTCAAGGCCCCTTCTCTTTGATTTCTGTATTACCTCACCATACCTTAATTAACATTAAACTATGATTAAAACATAATCAGTAACTCTGCTCACAAAGCACGCAAACACGTGAGAGATCCATGAAGAATCGTCTCCCAACAGTACTACCTTAAAGGGCATTGATTCAAACACCACTGAAGCCCAGATTTTCTCAAGAGGAAGTCTTCCTCTCACAAAGTGACTCAATCTATCTTTTAAACATTTTTCTTTAAAAATTCTCATATAATCTGTGACTCTTAATCTACTTCTTTGATAGCTGGGATCCAAAGAGAATGTATATGTCCGAAATCCTTCATAATATATAAGCATATGTGAGCACTCAGTTGCTTCAGTCACGTCAGACTCTTTGCTACACCATGGACATGCGTGCAGCCTACCAGGCTCCTCTGTCCATGGGATTCTCCAGCAAGAATACTGGAGTGGGTTGCCATGCCCTCCTCCAGGGGATCTTCCCAACCCAGGGATCAAACTCGTGTCTCCTTTGTCTCCTGTATTGCCAGGTGGCTTCTTTATCACTAGGCCACCTGGGAAGCCCCATAAAGCAATTATACTCCAATTAAAAATTAAAAAAAATAAAGAGGTTAAATAAAGAAGTTAGCATGCTATGACTTGTTCCTACTAAATCCAGGGTGGCACCAAGTGGTCACCAATTTATTTTCTCTATCTAGGAGCTCATTATTTTATATTATAGTTAAATTAACTATATTATATTAGATATAAAATAATTATATTATATAAAATGTTGTATAAAGTTTGTGTATGTATCTCCCCGTTTTTAGTAAACTTAGAACAGATTAGATCAGTTCCTTGAATTATTTAGCCGCTGCCTTGCAAACTGAGTTTTTATCATCATCATCATCAACAAGCAGGTAGTAAATATTGTATGTTGCTCTGATCCATGATTTGTCTTGAAGGAATGACATAAAGAAAAAATTGCTGTTAGAAAAAGAAATTCCAGGAAGCATTCCAACACTGGTGACAACTGGGCCAACTAGTATCAGCAGAAAGAAAAGCATCAGTAAGGAGAACATGCCAAAGTGGGGAGAAGTATTTAAGTGAGGAAGACCACACTGAAGTGAATACTTCTAATGCAAATCAAACCTATCCTTTAAGAATTACATTTTTGTAATTATTTTTCTTACCACATTACTCTCTCTGCAGACACCTCCCTATTATCACTTGTGTTCTTAATCTGACTGCTTGCTTTATCATTTATCATGTAGATGTCCTGGCCAGTTCATAATCCTGGAAGGCAGGGACTGTATCTAATTCTTTAGTGTTTTGACCCTCTGCAGCTCTAAGATTTAACTGGCTCAATCCTATGTACTTAGTGATAATTTTGGAACTGAAAATTTCAATTTGAGGGGATTATAAAGCAGAGACTTTTAAAACTGAAAAGAGCCTTGGAAACTGATACCTAGAAAGACTGAATGACTTGCCTACAAGCTCATAAATCTCTATGCATTCATTCACAAAAATGTTTCTCCCTAGCTTCATTGCCAGGATTATGTTTCTTGGATATCCACAATTGCTCTAAAATCTCTGCTTACAAGGCAGCAAAGCCTATTTTGATTGTTTGGCTTGGTGGAACTAGTTTACATATTAAGAAAGGTACACTTTGATCCAGGAGTCTGATAATTCCTTCCAAGACCATGTGTAGGCTTTTACATAGACACAGACATAAACAAATTCATCCCAGAGAGCTATTGGGAGTGTTTCTCAGATACTGGTGTATATTTAGGAGATGATGGTATATATTTAGAAGGGTCTCTTTCCTAATTCTTTTTATTAGCAGTTGGGATAGTGCCAAGAATCACAAGCTGAAAGTCAGCATTTCATTAAAATGACCCAAAGAGCAAATCAAATTTTTCTGTAGCCCCAGGAAGAACTATCTGTGGTGCATTTATAAACAGAGTTAACCAGAAGGCAGAGCTTCTTTGATGACTGCACTGGTCTAAGCTCTCTAATATGACTCATGGAAATAACCAGCAGTTGTGGCCATGGCTTCATCAGCTGGGCTCAAAAAGTCCCAAAGATTGTATATGTCAAATAGACCATACTCCTCCCCTGTTGATCAAGACCCAAGGCCTTCTGCATGTACCCCTCAACTTGATTACTTTAAAAATCATTCTTTATAAATCATTGGGATGTTTTTATTAGTTTATATTTTATTAGACATTGATGGAAAAGGAACACCATAACATCTATCCTTTGTCCATATCCCATTAGAAATTCTGGAAGTACACTATTAGGGATCCTAAGATACCTTCTTTCTTCATGTTATGATACTGATTTTTAATTTGTAAGGGGCACATGACACAGAGACTATACTTTTCCAGTCATTTTGTAATGGGATATAATATAGAGAAAAACATTCAAAACAACCCAGTCCAACTCTGTGACTTTTCTCTCTCGAAAGTCCCTGGAGAGTCTCTTTCTGGACTTTTTCCTATTGGTAAACATAATATTTGCCATCTATCTTTCCAAGAGATATGCAAATGAGAAGGTTTTTAAAATATATTTAGAGCTCTTTGGAGAAAATGATGTGCACAAGTATGTCATTTTGGAATTGACTTTTTTTTCCTTTCAGGAGGAAGGGAGAAGCCAGGCAGTTCCGAGTATTTGAGAAAACAAGTGGAGCAAGGGGAATAGCTGACATAAGAAGGGAAAGGAGACATATTTCATGGACAGAAGTTCTTCTGCTTCTTGGCCACATGGACCCTACAGCACCTGGACCTCAGACAGGTTGGAGTGGGGAAGGTGTCACCGAGCTAAGCTGCTCATTGCCTTTCACTGCCCTGAGGCCAGCATCTCCCCGTAGTATCCAAAGGCTGCTTTTGGCTGCTGCCTCTGGAAGTCTTGCTGCTGCAATGAGCAGACCATTCTCTAGGTCAGCCCAGACAGAAAGGGAAAAATTGAACCCACTTTTATTTTTATTACCATAGAACTTCTGTTTTCTTCACAGATTTTGAAAAAGAGCCAACTAGATATTACTTAGGGGGAAGGCAATGGCATCCCACCCCAGTACTCTTGCCTGGAAAATCCCATGGACGGAGGAGCCTGGTGGGCTGCAGTCCATGGGGTCGCTAAGAGTCGGACACGACTGAGCGACTTCACTTTCACTTTTCACTTTCATGCATTGGAGAAGGAAATGGCAACCCACTCCAGTGTTCTTGCCTGGAGAATCCCAGGGATGGGGGAGCCTGGTGGGCTGCCATCTATGGGGTTGCACAGAGTCGGACACGACTGAAGCGACTTAGCAGTAGCAGCAGCAGATATTACTTAAATATAAGAAAACCCTCAATACTATGGATGTGCCATATGCTCAGTCATGTCCATCTCTTTGCTACTCATGGACTGCAGGCTTCTCTGTCCATGGAATTTTCTAGGCCAGAATACTGGAGTGGGTTGCCATTCCCTTAATCCAGGGGATCTTCCTGACCCAGGGATTGAATCTGCATTTCCTACATTGCATGACAAAGCATGAATTTTCCTCAAGTCATCATCCTGAAACTAGGCAGGTTCTATGAATAATATGCAGAGTCAGTAATAACAACCACACAGAGAGGCAATCTCTACTAGCTAATAAATCCTACATTCCTACACCAAGCCTGTCCTTGCCCTGTTAACATGTCCTTGGCAATTTTTAATTCAGTTATTAAATTCAAGTATAAATAATCACCCTGAGAAGGCAATGGCACCCTACTTCAGTGCTCTTGCCTGGAGGGTCCCATGGATGGAGGGGCCTGGTGGGCTGCAGTCCATGGGGTCGCTAGGAGTCGGACACGACTGAGCAACTTCACTTTCACTTTTCACTTTCATGCATTGGAGAAGGAAATGGCAACTCACTCCAGTATTCTTGCCTGGAGAATCCCAGGGACGGGGGAGCCTGGCGGGCTGCCGTCTATGGGGTCACACAGAGTTGGACATGACTGAAGCGACTTAGCAGCAGCAGCAGCAGCAGCATAAATAATCACCAACTCTAATTATCATTAAATATGACTCATAGCTAGCCACTGTATGATATTTTGCTTATAACTTTTTTTCATTTTGCAAATCTCATTTGAACTGTACAAAATCCCTCCAAAATGTATTATCTTAATTCAAATGTATTAGTTAGTATGTGCTGCCATAACAAAATACCAGTCTGGGTGGCTTAAACAACAGACATTTATATTGTCACAGTTCTGGAGACTAGATGTCAAGGGGTGAGCAGGACTGGTTCCTGGTGAGAACTCTCTTCCTGGCTTGCAGGTTTTTGCCTTCTCACTGGATTCTCTTACGGCCTTTGCTCCGTACGCATGCAGAGAAAGACACGTATCACTGTCTCCCTCTTCTTCTAAGGACACCAGTCCTCTCAGATGAGGGATCCAACTGTATGATCTTGACCTTAATTGCCTCCTTAAACACCCTGTTTCCAAATACAATCATACTGGGGATTAGGGCTTCCACATATTAATTTGGGGTGAGAGACAAGTCCATGACACCCCATTTCTCAGGTAAGACAACTGATGGAAAACTGAAACTAGAAGAACTAAAGTGTCAGAGCCAGTGCTTGCTTCCAAAGATCTTTTGCTGCAATTCACTTGTGATTAAAAGTAATAATAATAATTTAATGTATGTTTGTAAAGAGCCCCTGGCTTTTCAGAAACTTCAAAGATGATCTGTAAAACACTGACACAATGAAAGCATCAGATTAAAAAAAAGTTTAATAAAATTATTCCATACCATATTATATATTACTTGTTTAAAAATAATAATTATTATTTCTTATACTATATTATAATGCAGTAGAGGTAATGTCACCCTGCTCTGAGCCTTGGTAGTTTCACACCCCAGCGAGCATGCCTGCAAGACCACAGACGCACGAATGAGCCTGTTGAGACCAGATGAACCATCCAGCTGAATCCAGCCCAAATTGCCAATCTACAGAACTGTGAGCTAAAAACTCAGTTATTCAAGCCCCTGCTTGCTCTTGAAATAACAGGTAACTGATGCCCTAATTAATAAAAGAGAGTTAAAAACAAAAGTACAAAGAAGTCAATGGCTGCCTTAATATTTTGAATCTCCTTTCTTTTCTAGGTTTAACACTCAGGCACTTGATAAATATTTATTTTCATTATTCTCAGAAGGACTACTCTGAGACTGAAAATGTAGACAGCTTAGTCAATAACATTTATTCAGTCATAGAGTTACCCAAGGGAGAAGGAAAGAAAATACTTTAGATGTGAAGGTTGACCTCTAAATTCTCAACAGCCAGTAGGAGTATCTAAACCAACTCTGAAACACATATCTGAGTAGATGGGTACAGAGGAGTAGATATATAACTATGTAAACAGAATTAAAGATTATGGAGTGATGTGCATGAGAGCAATGGTAGGAAGAGGCAGCGTGATTAGAGTGACTGTACGAATGCATTTTCTGACCAAAGTGAGCTTCTGAGTGGACCCTGGTGTGCCCACATTTACTGATATCTCCTCTACCTCTTCACCCTCATTCGAATCGTATTCACTTGTCTTTTTGGACTGAAACAATCTGAGTACTTTTACCAAGCAAGCGCAGAGAATTCTCCCACGAGCAAAAAGATACTAGGGTGCAATTCAGGTCTTTTCAAGCATCTGTATTTCACTGTGCCTTCTGCCTGATTGCCTTGTTCGACAGCTAAGCAATGGAGATTAGGCCTGAGTTTGTGTTCCTGGCTGCCAAATAAATCATTCTCCTGCATATCCTTTTTATGAACCATCATATTTTTCCATGTTGAGGGCATTCTGGTCAAATACGGCATTCTGGAGAGATTACTATTGATTACAAGCACTGCATTTTGACTTTGTCATATGGGGAAAAAACAAAAAACAAGAAGAGAATGGTAATTAGGTTTAGGCTAAGATCTTAAGGTTGTATACTGAAGGAGTTGATGAACGCCCTTTTGGGAAGTGGTTGCTTTCTGAAGAAATCTGTGTAAGATCTGTCAGGTGATTTTATTCCACACCATTAGCCTCTCCAGGTTGGAGGTAGTTGTCACTGGCATCTCAGAGTCCTGAGTTAAAGTCCTTGTGGGAAGAGTATGCTAGCTGGGAAAGGATTTTTGTGGCAGTACACATGACTTGTGTGGTAAAGGAGTACATACAAGCAGATGGTACTGTAACATTTCCAACCTAAATCTAGAGTTTTGTGAACTTGCCCTAGGATGAAGTTAGACTTCTGGAAATTTTACCATTTTTAATCTTTCTTTCTCCCACCTCCAATTTCCCACATATTTGTGATAAAATATAAAATACAGACACCTCAAGAAGTCAGTCTTAGCATCTTACAGTGTGGCAATTAGAACAATTACTGTAAACTTTTTTTTTGGAGCCCATTCTGTATTTATTTATAATCGAAGTACAGTTGACTTACAATGTAGTTTTCATTTCTGGTCTTCAGCAAAGTGGTTTATATATATATATGTATATATTTTTCATACTCTTTTCCATTATGGTTCATTATAGGATATTAAATATGATTCCCTGTGCTATACAGTAGGACTTTGTTGTTTATTTTATCTAAAGTGGTTAGTATCTGCTAACCTCAAACTCCTAATTTATAAACTTTCTTTTAAACACAAAATGTGATGCTATATTCTGGAATAAACTTTAGAGATGCTCATAAGTCAGAATTTCTCCCAGGATATAATTCTCTTCTCTCAACACTCCCTTCATATTGAATTGTTTTATACATTTTTTTTTTTTTAATGTGAAGTTGTTTGTTGTTTGCCACGAAGGCCTTCCCATATTCTTTTCATCTATTCCCATCCTGGTCTATTTCCTCTAGTTTTCTGCCTCTCCTCCTAGTTTATTTATAAAAGAGATTTTTTTTTTTTTTTTCAGAACAACTTTTGATCAAAGTTGCATTATTAATACTTAGGGCAACTCGAAAACTTTGGATTATGAAACTAGTCCATAGACAATTCTATGGTCTGTGATTGACCAAATGTATTGCATCAACACCAATTAAACATCTTCCTTTTTAAAATGGATCAAAATGAACTGTAAAGAAATAAAAATACTTTTTACCTGTAAAAGTGGTTTACCTCTTTAAAAACAAAGCAGAGGAGTTGTTTTTTTTAAAAAACATTAGTTTGCTGGAAGGAATTCTAAGAGGTCCTCTACTTTATTCTTTTTTAGTTAAGATCTGCTCTTGATATCACTAAATAAGAGTGGTTTTATCATTTCTTTATTTGTTTTTTGTTAATAATTTCACTTAGCAAAAAAAAAAAAAAATTGAGAGGTATCTATTCTGTGATAGACATGCTACTAGGACTGGGCCTAGTAAGAGGAAAACATTATACCCACATATGAGACGATCATTTAATTAGAGAAGATGGACTTGGGTACCTGAAGTCCTTAAATGAGGGAGGGAAAATGAGAAGACGTAGAGATCTGAAGGGGAGGAAAGCAAGCCATGTTAACAATATTGAGTCTGAAGGTGCCCAAGAAGGGTCCAGTAGGCAACTGGGTACGTGGGTCTGGAGAAACTGACTGATGGATATTGCAGTCGTTGCCATAGAGTTTATTGAAACTATGAGGATAGGAAAACCAGACAAGAAGACCATGAGGAGTGAAAAGAAGGCTTAGGAGAGATAGCAGTTAAAAACCCAGCTAAGCATTGATATTATCCTGATGATCCTGGTTACCTACCCATAACTACCAGCAATCTACCAGTTTAAGAATTCTCTTGGTGATAAAAGAACTATTGCTTAGGACTGTGTATTTAGGTGTAAAACTACTGATAAGTATTTCTAAAACTTTCAGGGTTCTTTTCATCCTAAACATGGACTTAGGAGTATAAATGTTTTATTTGTTAGGTATGGATAGGTCTTTGATTTATAACTATTTTTAAAATTATACAGATATATTTTATGTAGTCCTTTTAATGGAACTTATATCTCAAATTAAAAAAGTATATGAGAATCTTCATATAGAGTCTGGACTCTCAGTTAAGGTTTGTTTTATTGGTGCTCATGTTTCAGTTGGTTTAGAATCTAGACCCTCTTCACCTATACCAAAGTAAAAGATTAAAACTCAAAATGATTAATTTCAGAATCAGGTAGTCTTCTAAATATATCAGCTAAATTATTAGCATTCAACTTACCATGCTATACAAAATACAAAATGTAAAATCAAGTTTCTTCTCACAGAATGTGAATACATTTCATACAGTGTAAGTTGCTTTCAATGTAAGAAAATCAACTAAAATTCAATGTTAAAAAAAAAAAAAAGAATTCTCTTCTTCAAGCTTGATGAAGAAAAAATACAAATTCCGAAGCTCATCATTTGAAAAGTCCATAGTGAATGACCTTAAAACTTGGCAGGATTGAAGCACGACATCACCATAGTCAGGACCTCTTTGCATCTTTCAGTTCTGCTGTTCTCCCATTGGTTTCTTTTCTTCTAAGAAATAAAATGAATAAAAAATATCCCCTGTACAAGTGAACTTATCTACAAAACAGAACTAGAGTTACAGATGTAGAAAACAACATGGTTATTGGGGGTAAGGTGGGGAGAGAGATAAACTGGGAGACTGAGATTGTCATATACACACTACTATATATAAAATAGCGAATTAATAAGGATCTACTGTATGACACAGGGAACTCAATGCTCCATAATGGCCTATATGGGAAAAGAATCTAAATAAAGTATGTATATACGTATATGTATGACTGAGTCACTTTGCTATACAGCAGAAACTAACACCACGTCGTAGATCAACTATACGCCAATAAAAATTTTAAATAAAAAGAATAGCCCCTAGACATAAGAGAGGAGGATGACTGACAAACACAGAGAAAGTGATGTCCAGTTCAGTTCAGTTCAGTCGCTCAGTCGTGTCCGACTCTTTGCGACCCCATGAATTGCAGCACGCCAGGCCTCCCTGTTCATCACCAACTCCCGGAGTTCACTCAGACTCACGTCCATCGAGTCTGTGATGCCATCCAGCCATCTCATCCTCGGTCGTCCCCTTCTCCTCCTGCCCCCAATCCCTCCCAGCATCAAAGTCTTTTCCAATGAGTCAACTCTTCGCATGAGGTGGCCAAAGTACTGGAGTTTCAGCTTTAGCATCATTCCTTCCAAAGAAATCCCAGGGCTGATCTCCTTCAGAATGAACAGGTTGGATCTCCTTGCAGTCCAAGGGACTCTCAAGAGTCTTCTNTTTTTTTTTTTTTTGAAACTCAGTCCAGTCTTCTTTATTTTTTCTTGAAGTGTGTTCCCCTAGCATCTTACTCTATAATGGTCTTGTTTAATGGCTTATTTTTTCCTCTGTTCTATAATCCAGCTGATGGCAGAGATCTTAATTTGAGCTGATCATTCTTTCCCTAGTCATTAAAAATATTAAGAATGTACTAAATTACATTGAAGGTCTTATTGTAGTCTATAAAACAAACAACACAGTGGTAGACTTATTCAAGTTCCATACATAATTGCTGCCCATATCCTTAGAGTATTTCTATGGGGTAATGAGTCATATTTTCCCCATGCTAATATTATTGTATTCTCCCCTAGATCCTTCAGTAAGGCATATAGTCTTCTTATTACCTTGGTTTCAACCTAGTGAGATTTATGGCAAATTTCTGACCTGTAGAGCTATAAGAAAATAAATTGTTCTGCTTATGTTGCTAAGTATGTTGGTACTTATTATGGAAGTAATGGAAAACTAATACATGATCACAGTGTTTATTGTATTATAATGTCTTCACTGATCTAACAACCAGATTGTTAGCTTCTAGAAAGTAAACTTGGACACACAACATTTTTCTACAGTGACCATGAATTAAGTATTGTTTTCAGTTCAGTTCAGTTCAGTCGTGCCTGACTCTTTGTGACCCCATGAATCGCAGCACGCCAGGCCTCCCTGTTCATCACCAATGCCTGGAGTTCACTCAGACTCACGTCCATTGAATCCGTGATGGCATCCAGCCATCTCATCCTCGGTCGTCCCCTTCTCCTCCTGCCCCCAATCCCTCCCAGCATCAAAGTCTTTTCCAATGAGTCAACTCTTCGCATGAGGTGGCCAAAGTACTGGAGTTTCAGCTTTAGCATCATTCCTTCCAAAGAAATCCCAGGGCTGGTCTCCTTCAGAATGGACTGGTTGGATCTCCTTACAGTCCAAGGGACTCTCAAGAGTCTTCTCCAACACCACAGTTCAAAAGCATCAATTCTTTGGCGCTCAGCCTTCTTCACAGTCCAACTCTCACACCCATACATGACCACTGGAAAAACCATAGCCTTGACTAGATGGACCTTAGTCGGCAAAGTAATGTCTCTGCTTTTGAATATGCTATCTACCATAAGGAAATTTGCATGCTTTCTGATCTAATATTAACACTTAAATCTCACCTGAAATTCCTGATATTCCAGCACTTGAGAATATCTCCAGTGGTTGAAAAGTCATCATCTATGGAATCTGGTTAGTGTTTTGAAAACCACCATGGCAATTATAAGTCAGGAAGTAACCATACATCAAAATAAAGAAAAAAATTTAATTCTATTCATGGGTAAATGACCTAATTTTGCTATTTAGAATAAGTTGAATTACTTTTCATGACTTGGTTCGTATTGAAACTATTGACATTTTCCTCTATAAATCGTATCTTCAAATCTGAGCATAATTTTTCATTCAGTGGCTTCTTATATGTCACAGGTTCGAACCTTTCCCCATCCAGCTAAAACACCTTTGAGTAGTCTCCATTTTGGTACTGTCTCCTATACATTTGACATGCTGACTCATATAACATACATACAGTACATAACATAAATTTCTGAAACATGAAAAAAAAAAAAAAAAAGGATCTCATAGAAAAATGGATACAATTATAAAACAGAAAAATAAATATAAATATTCAATTAATACAAAAAATAAAGGCTATCAGGTATTTTCCTCTTTTATGATAGATAAAGTCTGAATTAATAAGTCTTCTCTTTGAGAAAAGGGGGAAAAAACACCCTTCATCAATGATTTTAGTTTTTCAAAAGTCAAGTTCCGTCTCTGGAATGGAGTTCAAGGCAATGTAGAACTACAGAGTTTTCTATAATGTCAAAGATGGTCTTCACTGAAGGTAGAATTGCATTTCTTTGTTTATTCATTTAACTAGGATACACTGAGCTTCCATTGTGTACCTAGCATTCCTTTAGACAATGAGAACTGCCTTTAAGGAGTTCACATTTAATGAGAGAGAACAGACATCAGTGGAACAAGCATAAAACTCATACTGAGTGCTGGGCAGTCAAGGGGATGTATGACTTGTGATGGACCTGGTCTTGGAAGGCTTCCCTGCATAAACACAGGAGGAGTCAAACTTTACAGTCAAAAGGGAGAAAGTACTCACTTCAGCAGCACTGAGACTAAAATCGGAACAATACAATTAGCATGGCCTCTGTTAAAGGATGACATACAATTTTGTGTTCTATATGTTTGCATAACAATGTGAAAGTGTTTAATGCTAATAAAGTATATACTTAAATGGGTTAAAATGGTAAATTTTGAGTTAGGTATATTTTGCCACAGTATAAAAGGGAGTATGGTGTTGGGATGGTTCCATTGCAGACAGAGAGGACAGCAGGTACCAATGTCTTGTGGGAAGAGAGAGCTTGGATGAGAGGAAAGCCAGCAGGGCTGGTTTGTCAAGATTTGGAGGATGTTTCATGGCCTAAGATGAGGCCGGGGTCACAGGCAGAGAAAAGGCCACAGAAAATCTAGATATTGATATTTGTCCTGAGATCAGTGGGATATTGTTGTTGAGCCTTCATCAGCACAGCAACAGAAATATGTTTTAAAAAATTGCCATGGACTAGGATGGAAAGTGGGTAGAGTGGCAACGGATGTGGCTGGCCAGTTGGGAAGTGTCAGGGTTCTTCAGAAGAGAGATGGAAGTTGCTTAAACTAGGGTGTTGAGGCTGAGGTGGAGAGAAGTGGATCTTAATAAATCTGAGAAAAGTCAGAAGGCCAGTGACTGCACTTGTTGAAAGGTTGCTATGTGGGGTGAGGGGAGAAACCAATCAAGAAAGATCCCCATGTTTCTGGATGGATGGTGGTGCCAGTGCCTAGGGCAGGAGCCTCAGATAGAAGGAGTTTGGAGGGGTGATCATAATTCTTGTTTTGGACTTGTTGAGTTTCTGAATCTTCAGGAAGTTTGTGGCTGCCAATGCATCCTACACGTGGGGCATTGGTGCAGGGTCAGCTGAGGCTCACATTGATTTCTGGGAGGGTTTCTAGTGATACTATCTGGTTCACAGCATGACTTGCTTTCTGAGGCATGTTTCTCATGGGAAATGTGAGAACCCATGACCACTCCCAAGAGAGAAAACAGATATAACACCCAGTCTGCTCCACTTGGCAGCTGACAAAAATAACTTTTTCTTCTTCTGAAAGGCTGCTCTGTGAGAGAATCTTGACTAAACCATACATGGTGTGGGTGGTAGATAAAATAGGATTAGTGTATATAACCAGGAAAGCATCCGTGTCTTCAACTCTAGTCATTTAGGCCCATGGATTACCAGTCTTCAGAGTGCTTCTGAAGCATCAAGCATAAAAGGCAGATGCTATGTGCTAATTCACTGAAGCTAAATGTCATGTTCAGTCACAGTACTTGAGTCTCTGAACAGCTGCCTTTTCATTTAATGATTTTGGAAAATCAAAAACGTACACATTTGAGATCCACCCAAGGCAGAGGTAGCATCATATTTTTGAGCTTCTCTCCTCACTACTTTAAGCTTCTCTGTAATGCCTACTACCATCCCAGTCCCATCTGAGGTAACCTCATTCTTCATTTATGCCCCACCAGTGAAAGACAAGTAAAGGCTTCAAGTGAACAATAAAATGTAAAGAAAACATCATTTTAAAAGGTTTTAGCTTGTATAGGAAGTGATGGAATCCCAGATGAGCTATTTCAAATCCTGAAGGATGATGCTGTGAAAATGCTGCACTCAATATGCCAGCAAATTTGGAAATGGCAAAAATACACAGAAGAACTATACAAAAAAGATCTTCATGACCCAGATAACCACGATGGTGTGATCGTTCACCTAGAGCCAGACATCTTGGAGTGCAAAGTTTTGTGGGCCTTAGGAAGCATTACTATGAACAAAGCTAGTGGAGATGATGGAATTCCAGCTGACCTATTTCATATCCTAAAAGACGTTGCTGGTAAAGTGGTGCACTCAATATGCCAGCAAATTAGGAAAACTCAGCAGTGGCCATCAGACTGGAAAAGGTCAGTTTTCATTCCAATCCCAAAGAAAGGCAACGCCAAAGAATGCTCAAACTATCACACAATTGCACCCATTTCACAGGCTAAAAAGTAATGCTCGAAATTCTCCAAGCTAGACTTAAACAGTACATAAACCAAGAACTTCCAGGTGTTCAAGCTGAGTTTAGAGAAGGCAGAAAACCAGAGATTAAATTGCCAACATCCATTTGGTTTTTCATAGAAAAACCTAGGGAATTCCAGAAAAGCATCTACTTCTGCTTCATTGACTACATTAAATCCTTTGACTGTGTGGATATCAACAAACTGGAAAATTCTTCAAGAAGTAGGATTACCAGACCACCTTACCTACCTCCTGAGAAATCTGCATGCAGGTCAAGAAGCAACAGTTAGAACCAAACATGGAACAATGGATGGGTTCCAAATTGGGAAAGGAGTACTTCAAGGCTGTATATTGTCACCCTGCTTGTTTAACTTATGTGCAGAGTACATCATGTGAAATGCCCAGGCTGGATAAAGTACAAGCTGAAATCAAGATTTCTAGGAGAAATATCAATAACCTCAGATACGCAGATGACACCATCCTTATGGCAGAAAGTGAAGAGGAACTAATCTGTTGTTCCATGTCCAGTTCTGACTGTTGCTTCCTGACCTGCATATAGGTTTCTCAAGAGGCAGATCAGGTGGTCTGGTATTCCCATCTCTTTCAGAATTTTCCACAGTTTATTGTGATCCACACAGTGAAAGGTTTTGGCATAGTCATTAAAGCAGAAATAGATGTTTTTCTGGAACTCTCTTGCTTTTTCCATGATCCAGCGGATGTTGGCAATTTGATCTCTGGTTCCTCTGCTTTTTCGAAAACCAGCTTGAACATCTGGAAATTCATGGTTCATGTATTGCTGAAGCCTGTCTTGGAGAATTTTGAGCATTACTTTACTAGCGTGTGAGATGAGTGCAGTTGTGCAGTATTTGAGCATTCTTTGACATTGCTTTTCTTTGGGTGGGCGTGGAATGAAAACTGACCTTTTCCAGTTCTGTGGCCACTGCTGAGTTTTCCAAATTTGCTGGCATATTGAGTGCAGCACTTTCACAGCATCCGTGATGAGTACCCTACAAAAAGTACCTTTTAAGTATTAGGGAGTACAGCCAAGTCAGGTACATAAAGACCTAAAATGCAGACCCAGGTCTTCTCGGCTCCTGAGTTTTCTGTTCAGGAAAACTGAACTATAATTCAATGAGGGATTGAGGTGTTATCTTTCACCCATTCAATTCCTTTCAGTGCCTACTATTGCTAGACACTATCCTGAGTACAAGGTTATACTCTGGAAATAAGAGAACAATTCAAATGACAATTCAAATAAGAACAGAGGCCATTTGCTCAGAGTTTGCTATAGCAAGGGAGTTGGCAACCATCACTTACATTTTTGTTACTGTTGTTGTTGATGAATCACTGAGTCATGTCCAACTTTTCTACCTCATGGACAGTAAAATGCCAGGCTCCTCTGCCGTCCACTATCTCCTGGCCTTTGCTCAAATTCACATCCATTGAGTTGGTGATGCTACTGCCTTCTTCTCCTTTTGCCTTCAGCTTTTCCCAGCATCAGGGTCTTTTCCAATGAATTGACTCTTTGCATCAGGTGGCCAAAGTATTGGAGCTTCAGCTTCAGCAACAGGCCTTCCAATGAATATTCAGGGTTGATTTCCTTTAGGACTGACTGGTTTGATCTCCTTGCAGTTCAAGGGACTCAAGAGTCTTCTCCAGCCCGGTTGAAAAGCACCAATTCTTTAACATTCAGCCTTCTTTATGATCCAGCTCTCACACCTGTACATGCCTACTGGAAAAACCATAGCTTTGATTATGTGGACCATTGTCGGCAAAGTGATGTCTCTGCTTTTCAGTATGCTGCCTAGGTTTGTCATAGCTTTCCTTCTAAGGAGCAAGCACCTTTGAATTTCATGGTGGCCGTCACCATCGCAGTGATTTTGGAGCCCAAGAAGATAAAATCTGTCACTGCTTCCATTTTTCCCCCCTTCTATTTATAATGAAGTATGGGACCAAATGTCATGAACTTAGTTTTTTTTTAATGCTGAGTTTCAAGCCAGCCTTTTCACTCTCCTCTTTCACTCTCATTGAGAGACTCTTTAGTTCCTCACTTTCTGCTGTTAGAGTGGTACCTGCATGCTAAGTTGCTTTAGTCATGTCCAACATTTTGCAGCCCCATGGACTGTGGCCTGCCAGGCTCCTCTGTCCATTGGGGTTCTCCAGGCAAGAATATTGGAGTGGGTTGCCGTGCCTTCCTCCAGGGGATCTTCCCAGCCCAAGAACTGAACCTGTGTCTCTTACATCTCCTGCACTGGCAAGTAGATTCTTTACCACTGCTGCCAGCTGGGAAGCCCATTAGAGTGGTATCATCTGCATATCTGAGGCTGTTGATATCACTTATGTTTTGTTGACTCCAAGGCAGGCAGGGGAGTGGAAAAGCAATATATTGAAGAAAAAAGAAGGCTCTAGGCCTGAGGGAAGCTGGAGAGGGGCTGAATAGGAGGGAGCATGGTGTGTGACAGTTCTGGAGAGTGTATTTTACTTTCTCTTGTTGGTCCTGACTTAGATATGGGGACAGAACTGAAGAAGCTGTCAGTTATCAACCAAACTCTGACAACATCTTGACCAGTTGTAGTTTGACTTCCAGAACTGGTTGCTACAGAGGTTGAGGGCCAGTGTTATACTGTCATATGTGGTCTGGTCGGTGTCCATTTATATATTCATTCACGTTGGTGGGGAACCAGAGCAGCCATGCCTGGTCCATGGAGCTTACAGGTTGTTGAAGAAGGCAGGTGATGAGTAATGCTTTAATCAGGCAGTAGACAATGCTTCCTGGGTATTGAAGCAAGTCGCCAGTGGTGGATATGACCTATTTTGGGGAGTCAGGGAATTTACCTGAGCAAACGATGTCAAGCTGGCCCCATCGGTTAAGTGGTAAAAGCTCTTCAGAAGTGTCAGCATGTCACTACTTATAGTATTTGTGAGGTTTATCAAACATCTGTCAATAGTAGACTGTATTCTCACAAAAGGGTACCAGTTCCCCTCCGTGTCCGATTGGAATCAAAGGAGTCAAGGCTTTATGCTATTTTGGTCCCTCACACCATAGCAACAAAACCAGGACTCTCATCAGTGAGGGCCTATTGGTTCTTAAAACAGAACCTCCAAAAGAGCAGCATTAAACATGAAAATAGTATCCTGACCCTCCTTGGACTAAATGTTGTTAATCAAGTTTAAATTTAGCTCCCACGAAGTCTCAAAAGAAAAGGCTGAGAGAGGAAAAGCTTTGGAGGCCTCGGAGGCAAGGAAAACAAGCGTCAAGTCTATGCCAGCGACCGGTAAAAACAAACGGTCCTGATGAGAAGGCGCGCCCTCCAGAAGGCTCATTAGCGATCAGATGCAGCCTCAGGGCTATCTCTGGGCTGGGACCAGGGTGGGGCCAGGCCAGAGCCACTGCCAAGCCTGGGACTCAGTGCCCTGTCTCCTGCCAGGCTCCTGAGAAGTGCCCTAGAGGGGCTTAGATGGGAGGAGGAGGGGCAGGAAGGCAGGAAACAGGACTGGCAATGTGAAGCAAAGCAAAGCTGCGGTCCTTACTTCCCCCACTGATAACCAGTAATGAGAGATGCAGAGAGGCTGCTATAGAGACTCAAGGATTTCATGCCAGAGCCAGGGCTTCCTAGCTACCTTTTTTGCTCCACCAGAAAGCTGTTCCCACTCTTTAGCAGTTGAAGGACCTCTTAAAATCAACTATTTTTGTGGCCTTTTATGTAAGTGGAGATGCATTTTATTTCTTAAGTAAATTAATTTTTTAAAAGGCTACCTTGCCTTTGACAAACACTTTAAATGAACTTGTATTTGTTTCCCCCTCAACAGCAGCTGCATAGGTGAGAAAACAGAGGGTGCAGTTTATACAGCTCTCCCCCATCCGCCTGCCAATGCACGAGATGCGAGACACGGGTTCAATCCCTGGGTGGGGAAGATACCCTGGAGAAAGAAATGGCAACCCACTCTAGTATTCTTGCCTGGAAAACTCTTATGGACAGAGAAGCCTGGCGGGCTACAGCCCACGGGGTTGTGAAGAGTCCGACATGACTGAGCACGCCCTAATCCCTCTCCCATCCCTGCAGGCTCCCAGAAGGGAAACTGTAGCACACAATGGAAAAGTAAAGAGTGAAATGGGGGGAACTTGCATTTATTGAGTACTGACTGCATACCGTACTTGGATAGGAAATGTATTATTTATTATCCTTCTTTTGAATAATCCCTGCTGGTGCTCAAACATGTCCAACTCTTTGTGACCCTATGGATTGTAGCTTGCCAGGCTCCTCTATCCATGGGATTTTCCCACCAAGAATACCAGAGTGGGTTGCCATTTCCTCCTCCAGGGGATCTTCTCGAACCAGGGATCGAACTAGTGTCTTCTGCGTGGCATGTGGATTCTATACCACTAAGCCACCAGGGAATCCCAGGAAACAACTAACTTGGAGAAATTATGATACCTGCCTCAGGTCTGACTACTGGTAAGTGAGAGAGCAAAGACTTAAAATCACAGCACACACCTGTTCCTGTTTGTTTAATTAAGCAAGGAGCCCATTAGACAGGAGGTTCTTATGCCTTATCAGCCTATGTAAGCAGACAAAACCTAAGCCTGTAAATGCCTCAAGATTGACACCTGTCAGCGCTTGTAAACACTTCCGCTTTGGTGTTGCCTGATTTGAATTGAGTTTTGCTGAGATAAACTCTTGCAGTTTTTAATGTGTCTCAGTTCACATCTCAGTTTATCTTTTAAATTGGGCTTCTCTGGTGGCACAGTTGATGAAGAATCCACCTACAGTGCAGGAAACCTGGGTTCGATCCCTGGGTTGGGAAGATCCCCAGGAGGAGGAAATGGCAACCCACCCCAGTATTCTTGCCTGGGAAGTCCCATGGAGAGAGGAACCTGGCGGACTATAGTCCATGGGTCACAAAGAGTCGGACACAACTGAGCGACTAGGCACAGGCACACATACTCAGATCAGTCCAGCCTCTTTGGGAGTACATCCGGAGCCTGCTGACTATTGCTTATGTGCATTTCAGGAGTCTTGCACCTGGTGGAACTTACTGTCCTAGATGCTGTTGGTGGGATGGAGCAGTGATGAAGGATAGAGAAGGTTTAGGTGAACAGTAGATTGTAGCAATTTTAACCTACATTACACATTGTGTTAAAACTATAAAGAGTTTAAAATATAACTCATAACCCCTCAAAAACATCTTCTATAGAGAAAAGAATGAGAAATTAACATTTGGGCCACCATCACCAAATGGTTTTTCTTTTTAAAATCTGTTTTCTATCAGTATCTGAAGATTATTGAATCTTTTCACTCAGGACCCTAGTTTTCAAATGTGCCCGAATTCCTCCCAATCCTTCAAGATTCCCTAGGAAAGCAATGGCCGATCTGGGAGTCTTATCTCAGCCCTGAGACTCTACATCCCTGCTTTCACAAAAAGTGCTTCATACTGGTCTGTTTCACAGGTTAGATTGACTTAGGAGATTTTGTTTGAAGAAAGTTCTCTCTGTCTTAAAAAAAAAAAAGTTTTAAAACCACTGTAGTAAATAAATTTACTGCCTGGCTGGTGATAAGTCCTCAAAACATATTTGTTGGCCAAGGGTACATGAACCACAAATGATTCTTCTGAAAGTCATATTTCATTCTTATTTAAAATAACATGAGATAGTATTAGAAACATTCATGTATTTTCACAGAAGATGGACTATGACATTAATCTGGCCCATGTGGGAAGGTTAGGAAAACCGTGCTGCTGTTGGCTGATCCATGAGTGGGGTTAAGGAGATCTCCTGGGGACTCAGGAGGAACATTTGAGCTGTCACCCTACTTAACTCACATTTTCAGTTTTGGAGTAAATATGGGGAAGTCTCCCTGGAGAAGGAAATGGCAACCCACTCCAGTATTCTTGCTTGAAAAATCCCATGGACAGAGGCTACAGTCCATGGGGTCCCAAGGAGTCAGACACGAACTGAGGGATTAACACTTTCACTACTAAATCTGAAGTGGTTTTTTTTTTTTTTTTCAATTAAATACTAATGATCCTGTGGTCCCTTCCACTCTGAACAAAGACCTTGGCAGACCTCGGGGAAGCCACCCTTACTGCACACCCATCCTCCTGGTCAGATCTCATACCACACGGCAATGCAGAAGTAGCTTTCTCAGACTTGTTAGCTGACTGTGACATAACGAGCTATAGGATGGCTAAGATGCCTTCTGGGGGGAATATGGTGCTGCTGAACGAAGGATGATGAGGTGGGCGGTGCTTTTTTCCCATCCGGGAATAAATAGCAATAGTGCCATTTATCGAACTCTTCCTAAGAGCCAAGCGCTCTCTGATTCACTCCCTTGACGTGAATCACTTCACCACTTTAGAGTGAGAGGCTGTGGCCGCTTTATGTTCCAGTGGCTCTCCATTCTAATTAGAAAAGAATCTAAACACTTGACCTTGGTTCCACGGCTCTAGCTAATCTGTGCATCCTTCTCTCTGACTTGATCTTTCTCTTCGCACTCTCCCTTTTGGTAGCCCCGCGTCTGTCTTACTGGTCTTCATCCTGTTGCCTGGCTGTCTAAGCTTATTGTGGGGTTTGTAGTCCTACTTATGGGGCTTCCTGGGTGGCACAGAGGGTAAAGTGTCTGCCTTGCAATGTGGGAGACCCGGGTTCGATCCCTGGGTTGGGAAGATCCCCTGGAGAAGGAAATGGCAACCCACTCCAGTACTCTTGCCTGGAAAATCCCATGGACAGAGAAGCCTGGTAGGCCACAGTCCATGGGGTGGCAAAGAGTCGGACACGACTGAGCGACTTCACTGCGTGGAGCAGTGGTAAAGAATCTACCTGCAATGCAGGAGACCCAAGTTCGATCCCTGGGTTGAGAAGATCCCTTGGAGAAGGGAATGGCTACCCACTTGAGTATTCTTGCCTGGAAAAGCCAAGGAACAGAGAAGCCTGGCAGGCTATAGTCCATGGGGCTGCAATGAGTCAGACATAACTGAGTGACTAATAACATTACACACACAAATGTAAAACCTACAGTAATATATAGGGGCTTTGAGGTGGCACTAGTGGTAAAGAACCTGCTTGCCTGCCAGTGCAGGAGATGCAGGAGACACAGGTTCAATCCCTGGGTTGGGAAGACCTGGAGAGGGCATGACAACCTACTCCAGCATTCTTGCCTGGAAAATCCCATGGACAGAGGAGCCACAGAGTTGGACATAACTAAAGTGACTTAGCACACATACTATATATACAGTAATATATTATATATATATATAGCATGAAGTGAAGTGAAGTGAAGTCGCTCAGTCGTGTCCGACTCTTTGCGACCCCATGGACTGTAGCCTACTAGGCTCTTCTGTCCATGGGATTTTCCAGGCAATAGTCCTGGAGTGGATTGCCATTTCCTTCTCCAGGGGATCTTCCCAACCCAGGGATTGAACCCGGGTCTCCTGCATTGTAGACAGACGCTTTACCATCTGAGCCGCCAGGGAAGTCCATGTATATATAGCATACAGCATGTATAAGTAACATATATAGTGATCCCATGGACTATAGCCCACCAGGCTCCTCTGTCCATGGAATTCTCCAGGCAAGAATATTGAAGTGGGTTGCCATTCCTTTCTCCAGGGGGGTCTTCCTGACCCAGGGATTGAACCTGGGTCTTCTACATTGCAGGCAGATTCTATGCCATCTGAACCACTGGGGAAGCCCACACGTATATAGCATATATATTAAACTAAAAACTAATGCACCTATGGTTTCTTCCTCATAGCATATATATATATAAGTTAGTTGACCGGACAGACACGTATTTCTCAGAGTGACTCACTTTTGGAGTAGTTACAAAACGACTCTCTCCTGGGTTGGGAATCTGAGCCCTTCATCTGTGACTGAGACGCAGTCTCCTAGTTTATAACCTTTACTCTCTGCCTTTACCAATCTGAGATAAATATGTTTACCTTTCTTTTCTGAAGATTAGCATGAAAACACATCTTCTTAAGACTATGAATCTGGTTAATAAAAGAGTAATTTCAACTCAGAGCCTTTAAAGGCCTGGATGAACTTTTGGAAACATTATTATTTGAGATTCCTTTATTACCCTTGAGAGGATGTAGGAACCCAATAAGCCAAATAAGAGACTTGAGCTGTTTTTATTCCCTCATAGAGCAAATCAGAAGTCTACAAACTCTGTAAATAATGATTGCATTTAAACCACCTAAATTGAGCACCCTAAAGGCTTGCTTTGGTAATTGAATTCTGGGATCCTTTGCTCTAAACTTTCTTAGCTTTGGATGAGTTACCTGATGGAATTTGTTAAAGCCTAGTTTACAAACAATAACTAGGCAAAGCTGTTTTTGTCTGTGGGGAATCAGGACTACCAGTTGGAATGATCTGAATAAAAGAATTTTTTTCTATGCAGCTCACTGCTTAGACTGCAGTGTTGGAAAATCTTATATCCGAATTCTTGTCAGTTGACCTCAATAACTTTCACTTTCAATGGTCCTGATGCATTGATTTTTGTCTAACTTGAAACCATGGGGAAAAAAAGAGGTTTCACNTGGTCACCTTATTTTATGTGTATGTATGCTGAGAACACTTAAAGTTTACTCTTAGCAAATTTCACTTGCACAATACACTGTTATTAACCACAGTGGTTGCCAGGGGCTGGAGCCTGGAAGAAATGGAAAGATGGTGCAACGTTTCAGTTGTTCAGGATGACTAAGTTTTAGAGATCTAGTGTACACCTTCGGGGAAGGCAATGGCACCCCGCCCCAGTACTCTTGCCTGGAGAATCCCAGGGATGAGGGAGCCTGGTGGGCTGCCGTCTATGGGGTCACACAGAGTTGGACATGACTGAAGTGACTTAGCAGCAGCAGCAGTATACACCTTGGTGACTGATTCAGTTTTCTTTGTCTTTCTCCATTCAATCCTGTCACCTCGGGAGAAGCCATTCTCAAGTCTGGCTAAGCATCAGAATCTCCTGGGTAGCTCAAATGAAAATGCAATAATTCCTGAGCGTCATATTAGACCAACAGAATTAGAATCTCTGGGGGTGGAGTCCAGGGATCCATAAACTTTAATAAAAGTTTTCTAGATGATTCTGACTGAGGCAGAAGGTAGATGCATCCCCCAGTGTGAGCAACTGGAGTTCATTCCCTGTGGACAGGAACTCCAAAATATCAATAGCAAGACAAATCTAGAGAGGAGGCTGGGCCTGCCAAGATAAGAGGTAAGAGACCACGTATTTCTCATTCTCAAAGTCAGGGAGATCTTCTGACTAAAAAACTCCTTAGAAGTAAAAAGGGGAGTGATGCCAAGCTACTCATAGTCCCCTTCCCTGGAATCCATCCTGGCTGGGAGGTGTGAGGGCACACATAGAAGGGTCCTGAGATATACCAAAGNATAAGAGGTAAGAGACCACGTATTTCTCATTCTCAAAGTCAGGGAGATCTTCTGACTAAAAAACTCCTTAGAAGTAAAAAGGGGAGTGATGCCAAGCTACTCATAGTCCCCTTCCCTGGAATCCATCCTGGCTGGGAGGTGTGAGGGCACACATAGAAGGGTCCTGAGATATACCAAAGGCAGACTCAGAGCCAGTCTGCAGAACGACTGGCCAAAGGAAACCTGGAGGAAATGACTCTACAAATGACAAGCTATCACAAGAGCTTGTCTCTGTCTTTGAATCTACCTATGTGTCTCTCTACTGAACACATACTGAACTCTTTTTTTCTCTTCCTGATGAGGAACAGAGTACTGAACTCTTTTCTTCTCTTCCTGATAAGGAACAGAGTACATCATGAGAAACGCTGGGCTGGAGGAAGCACAAGCTGGAATCAAGTTTTCTGGGAGAAATATCAATAACCTCGGATATGCAGATGATACCACCCTTATGGCAGAAAATGAAGAAGAACTAAAGAGCCTCTTGATGAAAGTGAAAGAGGAAAGTGAAAAAGTTGGCTTAAAGCTCAACATTCAGAAAACTAAGATCATGGTATCTGGTCCCATCACTTCATGGCAAATCGATGGGGAAACAGTGCAAACAGTGGCTGACTTTATTTTTCTGGGCTCCAAAATCATTGCAGATGGTGATTGCAGCCATGAAATTAAAAGACGCTTACTCCTTGGAAAGAAAGTTATGACCAACCTAGATAGCATATTAAAAAGCAGAGACATTACTTTGCCAACAAAGGTCCATCTAGTCAGCTCAGTTCAGTTCAGTCATTCAGTTGTGTCANTTGCAGATGGTGATTGCAGCCATGAAATTAAAAGACGCTTACTCCTTGGAAAGAAAGTTATGACCAACCTAGATAGCATATTAAAAAGCAGAGACATTACTTTGCCAACAAAGGTCCATCTAGTCAGCTCAGTTCAGTTCAGTCATTCAGTTGTGTCAGACTCTTTGCGACTCCATGAACCGCAGCACGCCAGGCCTCCCTGTCCATCACCAATTCCCAGAGTCCACCCAAATCCATGTCCATCGAGTCAATGATGCCATCCAACCATCATATCCTCTGTCATCCCCTTCTCCTCCTGCTCTCAATCTTTCCCAGAATCAGGGTCTTTTCCAATGAGTCAAGGCTATGGTTTTTCCTGTGGTCATGTATGGATGTGNGAACTCTGTGTTAATTAGAAAAGTCTCTTCCTGTTTCACTTGGGTTGCATAGATGGTGTGATTGTGACTTTTCACTGGCCACTGGTCTTCTCCCAAAATAAATTAAATTAAATTTTATAGAGAAAAAAGTCTCCGCAAAGAGAAAGGGCAGAATACTTTGTTATAATAAATCTTGAAGAGACTCTGCCCCAGGAACAAATGTTCTTAGTTATCCCACCACCCACTTGAAAAGCAACTGGCATTAGGGCTAAGGAAGAACAGTGTTGTCTGGCCTGCTGCAGGAAGCCTCATTTTATTGGAATGCAAGAATTACAGCAAAATAAGGAAGAAGAGAAAGAAAATGGGAAAATGGCCTCAACAACTGCTTTTAATGGAAATGGCATGATGGCCCCTCATCCTCCTCTTCATGGTTTTAAGTCAGTGATCCCCAGAGAACATATCTGAGGCTGCAAATGAAAAGATTTCATTTGAGAAAGTCTGTGTGCAAGTTCTCTCTTCTTTGATGCCCCAGTGAGAGGGAATGTTTCCATTGTGTGTGGGTTTTTGATATGTTGCTTTGAAAAGAATACTAAATCCTTCCATGAAAAGGTTGAATATTGCACTCTTTGCTGAGTAAAGAAAGTTGTTGTTTTTGAGTAAGGCTGAAATCCTACTCAAAGTTGCCCTTGTTCGTGATCTGCTATTTTCTCAAGAGGCACATCAATGTACCCATTCTTTTATTTATTTATTGTTTTCTTTTCATGGAGCATACAGCCTTTCTATTCCTTTTCTTTTTAAATTGAAGTATGCATGTCACTTCAGTTGTGTCCGATTCTTTGCAATGCTACGGACTGTAGCCTCCCAGGTTCCTCTGTCTGTGGGATCCTCCAGGCAAGAATACAGGAGTGGGTTGCTGTGCCCTCCTCCAGGGTCTTCCTGACCCAGGGATCTAACCGTTGTCTCTTTTGTCTCCTGCATCCGCAGGCAGGTCCTTTACCACTACTGTTACCTGGGAAGCCCCAAATTGAAGTATCGTTGATTTACAATGTTCTGTTAGTCTCAGGTATACAGCAAAGTGATATATGCCTCCCTTTTCAGAGTCTTTTCCATTATAGATTATTACAAGATTTTGAATACATTTTCCTGTGCTATGCAGTAGGACCTTGTTGGTTATGTATTTTATATATGCTGCTGCTACTGCTAAGTCACTTCAGTCGTGTCTGACTCTGCGACCCCAGAGACGGCAGCCCACCAGGCTCTGACATCCCTGGGATTCTCCAGGCAAGAACATTGGAGTGGGCTGCCATTTCCTTCTCCAAATTTTATATATAGTAGTGTGTATTTGTTAATCTCATTCTTCTAATTTCTCTCACCCTCTTTCTATCATCAATGAAATGAAAAAAGGGAAAATTATGAAAATGTTGCTAACATTTTTTTAAGATTGAGAAAAAATGTGAGGCTGTGACATGTCCTCCCATAAGACTAGAGGTATGATACACTGAAGCTGCAGATGTTAGAGGCTGAAGGCTGCGAAGACCATGCTTTGTCAAATTCTCACACTCCAAGGGGGAAAAAAAAATCCAGTGGAAAGTATGGAACTATGTTAACATAGAGAAATCCAGTTAACTGGACCTTTAAAGTAAGTGGATTTTTTTGGTGCTCAGCACAGCTAGGGAAATAATAAGAAAGCAAATGAGAGCTGGAGTTTGTTTAAACAGCACACTGCATTACAAACCTCAGGAAAAAGAAGCTGTGGTTTTGTGTATCCCAAAGTTAGCTGAAAATCAGCATTATCCTGCAAGCTGTTTCCAGCTTAGATTTCTAAAGCTTCAACCAAATCTACTGAATCAGAATCTCTAGGGGTTAAGTGTGGGCATCTTTATTTTGAAAAAGAAAAGAAAGCCATTCAGATGAAAGGAGTTTGGACCAATTTTGTTTGTTTGTTTGTTTGTTTGTTTTTTGCCAGAAGAACAAATGCAGCATCATATAGTTATATTTACCCATACAAAGCAAACAGACCCTTCTAGATTATGGTGATAATCTAGGTTCTGAAAACTTTCACCTGAGAGCTCCAGTAATTGAGGTGAAGTAGAAAATTTTAATTGTGCAAATAATTGCTTAAATCCTCCATTAATTTTATGTGGGCAACCTCTGGAGGAAATAGGGACCCCTCATTACTAACCTTTTGCTGGTAATTTCTTTTACAAATATTTCTATGCCCCTTAATTATATTCTGTTATGTTAAAAGCTCCCTGGTTTCTACTTTTTATAGCATATGTGTTATTATTTGAACTGCCTATTGTAAGGAACAATTAAACCTTACCTAATTATACTTTCAATATCTTTGCCACTGGGGGGCTTCTCTGGTGGCTCAGTGGCAAAGAACCTGCCTGCAATGCAGGGAGTTCAGGTTAGGTCCCTGGGTCAGGAAGATCCCCTGGAGGAGAAAATGGCAACCCACTCCAGTAATCTTGCCTGGGAAATCCTATGGACAGAGGAGCCTATGGGCTAGAGTCCAGGGGGTCACAAGAATAGGACACATCTTAGCAACTAAACTACCACCACCGCTGTCATTGCTCAACCTCCCATTTCCCAAATGAAGCCAATATCTCTCTCAGTTGTTCTGGGGTGACAGGTAGCTGAAACCAAAGGGAATAACTTCCCCAGAAACACTGACTTTTCAGCCTTTAGACTTCAATCTTCAGTTCTCACAATAAGAATACTTTGTTGTCCCCAGGCTTGTGTCTGCAGAGCTGGGCTGGATGACACTTACCCCCAATTTTCACTCTCTCAGGGGCTGGAGAGCTACAGGGAGAACCGCCCAGAAGGTCCTCCTTAACACTCATCAGAAGGATCGTCCTTCCATCTAACTAGGCAACAACTGTATAAAGGAAGGCCTGGACCCGTCGAATGATGCTTTTTCTTAAGAAACATACACAAATTGTTTAAAGATAAAACATCAGTGTTGCACCCATTGATAACGAAGCTTCCTCACTCTGAAAAAGGGAAAAATCATACCAGCAGAATGTATCCTTCAATCATTCTGAATACCATTGTGTTCTGAATCACTGTTAATTCAGAGTGATTTCAGACATCAGCCATCGATGTAAAAGATGCAGCGACACCAAGCAAACACTACAAATTCTCAATCAGTTTCTCTTGAATTCAGCAGCTGCACTAAACTCAAAATTACTGGTTAATTTGGTGCAGTTGTTCACCTATGAGAAACAAAGAGAGTGTAGGTAATGAGCTCCATTCTACCAGTGCACTTAGGGTCTGTGTACTTGGTGTGATGGAAAAAGACCAAAACTTTGAGAGTTTCTGAGATGCATTTGAGCTCCTCACTTGCCACCCTCTTGCTGTGTGACCAGGTGAAGTAACTTTATTTTGCTAAACTTAATTTTTCTTGTTTGTGAAATGGGGATAATACACCTAACTGATTTTCAGTATTGTTGTGAAGATATGGTTAGAAAAGGAATGTGAAAAAGCCATATAAACTTTTGGGGCTTAAAAAAGTGTATGAACTTGTAACTGGCCACCTGTTCGGTCGCCAAACCAGGCTATTCTATACTTAGTGCTGATTAACACATTGTTTCATGAGGTCCACATACTTTTCATGATTCCCTTAAATTTTTCATGGATTGAGGGACAGAGTGGGGACCCAGAGAAATGGAAGTAAAAAATCATCCACCATTTCTCTACATGTTTCTTATTTTATACTATGTCCTCATTATGAATCTAACCTTGATTGAGTATATCCACTCAACAAATACTAAACTTATACTGTATGCCAGGTGCTGCCCTGATTTATGGGAAGGGTCAATTTATATATACGTAGTTGGTGGGAGTGTAAACTGGTACAACCATTATGGAGAATAGTACGGAGGTTCCTTAAAAAACTAAAAATAGAGCAACTGTATGATCCAGCAGTCCCACTCCTGGATTCACATCTGGAGAAAACTCCAATTCAAAATGATACATGCAATCTGGTGTTCATAGCAGCACTATATACAATAGCCAAGACATGGAAGCAAACTAAATGCCCACTGACAGATGAATGGCTAAAGATAAGCACATATATAAATGGAATATCACTCAGCCATAATAAAGAATGAAATAATGCCATTCATAGCAATATGGATAGACCTAGAGACTATCATACTAAGCGAAATAAGTCAGATAGAGAAAGACAAATAGCATAAGACATGGCTTACATGTAGAATGTAAAAAAAAGTGATGCAAATGAACTTACTTACAAAACAGAAGTAGGGTCACAGGTGTAGAAAACAAACTTACAGCTGTCAAGGAGGAGAAGAGGAAAGGGTTAAACTGGAAGTTTGGGACTGACATATACACACTACCATATTGAGTAGAGAACTCTACTCAATAATCTATAATTACTATATGAGAAAAGAGTGCTCTAAGAAAGAGTAGCTATATACCCACACACATATATATACCTGATTTACTTCACTGTATAGAAGAAACTTCCCAGGTGTCTCAGATGGTAAAGTGTCTGCCTGCAGTGTGGGAAACCTGGCTTCAACCCCTGGGTCGGGAAGATCCCCTGGAGAAGGAACTGGCAACCCACTCCAGTACTCTTGCCTGGAAAATTCCATAGACCGAGGAGTCTGGCAGGCTACAGTTGATGGTGTCACAAAGAGTCGGACATGACTGGGTGACTTCACTTTCACTTTCATAGAAGAAACTAACAAAACATTGTAAATCAACTCTACTATAATAAAAATGTAAGATATATATACGTATATATATATATGATGTGGTAAATGTTGATAAATGCAATAAAAAAGATAGTGTCTAGTGTTATTTCACACAAAGCAATTAGAACTGGACATGGAACAACAGACCGGTTCCAAATAGGAAAAGGATTATGTTAAGGCTGTATATTGTCACCCTGGTTATTTAACTTCTATGCAGAGTACATCATGAGAAACGCTGGGCTGGAAGAACCACAAGATGGACTCAAGATTGCTGGGAGAAATATCAATCACCTCAGATATGCAGATGACACCACCCTTATGGCAGAAAGTGAAGAACTAAAAAGCCTCTTGATGAAAGTGAACTTAAAGCTCAACATTCAGAAAACTAAGATCATGGCATCTGGTCCCATCACTTCATGGGAAATAGATGGGGAAATAGTGTCAGACTATTTTTTGGGCTCCAAAATCACTGCAGATGGTGATTGTTGCCATGAAATTAAGACACTTACTCCTTGGAAAGAAGTGTCTTCAACCTGGCTTCAACCCCTGGGTCGGGAAGATCCCCTGGAGAAGGAAATGGCAACCCACTCCAGTACTCTTGCCTGGAAAATTCCATAGACCAAGGAGTCTGGCAGGCTATAGTCTATGGTGTTACAAAGAGTCGGACATGACTAGATGACTTCACTTTCACTTTCATAGCAGAAACTAACAAAACATTGTAAATCAACTCTACTGTAATAAAAATAGATAGCATATTAAGAAGCAGAGATATTACTTTGCCAACAAAGGTCCATCTAGTCAAGGCTATGGTTTTTCCAGTGGTCATGTATGGATGTGAGAGTTGGACTATAAAGAAAACTGAGCACTGAAGAGTTGTGGTGTTGGAGAAGACTCTTGTGAGTCCCTTGGATGGCAAGTAGATCCAACCAGTCCATCTTAAAGGAGACCAGTCCTGAATGTTTATTGGAAGGACTGATGCTGAAGCTGAAACTCTAATACTTTGGCCACCTCATGCTTAGAGTGAACTCATTGGAAAAGCCCCTGATGTTGGGAGGGATTGGGGGCAGGAGGAGAAGGGGATGATAAAGGATGAGATGGCTGTATGGCATCACTGCCTCGATGCACATGAGTTTGGGTGAACTCCGGGAGTTGGTGACGGACAGGGAGGCCTGGTGTGCTGCGACTCATGGGGTCTCAAGTAACTGAACTGAACTGAACTGAGGCAAGAAATGATAGTGACTTACACAGGGGTGTCAGTGGAGGGGTTCTGAGAAGGTGTAAGCCTCTGGATGTCTTTTGAAGACTTGAAAGGGTTTGCTGACAGTTGTTATGCATGTGAGAGAAAGAGAGGAGTCAGGGATCTTTAGCCTGAGAACAGAAAGTTTCAGTGTACTAATTATACTGAGTGGGTCTATGAGGGGAGGGAAACCAAGAGTTCCTGTCTGGACATGTGTAGTGTGAGTTGCATATCTCTACCTGTTTCAGGTTGGGTAGGCAGGTGGGTATGTAAGTATAGAGTTCAGAAGAGGGATCTGGGTTGGATACAGGAACGTGGGGTCTTCAGCATTTGGACACCTTTAACATCACCCTTAGTGGCTGTCTGAGGAGGCCTTACAAATAACTGTGAAAAGAAGAGAAGCGAAAAGCAAAGGAGAAAAGGAAAGATATAAGCATCTGAATGCAAAGTTCCAAAGAATAGCAAGAAGAGATAACAAAGACTTCCTCAGCGATCAATGCAAAGAAATAGAGGAAAACAACAGAATGGGAAAGACTAGAGATCTCTTCAAGAAAATTAGAGATACCAAGGGTGCAAAGATGGGCTCCATAAAGGACAAAAATGGTATGGACCTAACAGAAGCAGAAGATATTAAGAAGAGGTGGCAAGAATACACAGAAGAACTANGAACTCTGTGTTAATTAGAAAAGTCTCTTCCTGTTTCACTTGGGTTGCATAGATGGTGTGATTGTGACTTTTC
Source organism: Oreotragus oreotragus (assembly GCA_006410675.1). Taxonomy (NCBI): domain Eukaryota; kingdom Metazoa; phylum Chordata; class Mammalia; order Artiodactyla; family Bovidae; genus Oreotragus; species Oreotragus oreotragus. The sequence goes on along the minus strand of SJYX01007293.1, from coordinate 59,952 downwards.
ACTGGCCACTGGTCTTCTCCCAAAATAAATTAAATTAAATTTTATAGAGAAAAAAGTCTCCACAAAGAGAAAGGGCAGAATACTTTGTTATAATAAATCTTGAAGAGACTTTGCCCCAGGAACAAATGTTCTTAGTTATCCCACCACCCACTTGAAAAGCAACTGGCATTAGGGCTAAGGAAGAACAGTGTTGTCTGGCCTGCTGCAGGAAGCCTCATTTTATTGGAATGCAAGAATTACAGCAAAATAAGGAAGAAGAGAAAGAAAATGGGAAAATGGCCTCAACAACTGCTTTTAATGGAAATGGCATGATGGCCCCTCATCCTCCTCTTCATGGTTTTAAGTCAGTGATCCCCAGAGAACATATCTGAGGCTGCAAATGAAAAGATTTCATTTGAGAAAGTCTGTGTGCAAGTTCTCTCTTCTTTGATGCCCCAGTGAGAGGGAATGTTTCCATTGTGTGTGGGTTTTTGATATGTTGCTTTGAAAAGAATACTAAATCCTTCCATGAAAAGGTTGAATATTGCACTCTTTGCTGAGTAAAGAAAGTTGTTGTTTTTGAGTAAGGCTGAAATCCTACTCAAAGTTGCCCTTGTTCGTGATCTGCTATTTTCTCAAGAGGCACATCAATGTACCCATTCTTTTATTTATTTATTGTTTTCTTTTCATGGAGCATACAGCCTTTCTATTCCTTTTCTTTTTAAATTGAAGTATGCATGTCACTTCAGTTGTGTCCGATTCTTTGCAATGCTACGGACTGTAGCCTCCCAGGTTCCTCTGTCTGTGGGATCCTCCAGGCAAGAATACAGGAGTGGGTTGCTGTGCCCTCCTCCAGGGTCTTCCTGACCCAGGGATCTAACCGTTGTCTCTTTTGTCTCCTGCATCCGCAGGCAGGTCCTTTACCACTACTGTTACCTGGGAAGCCCCAAATTGAAGTATCGTTGATTTACAATGTTCTGTTAGTCTCAGGTATACAGCAAAGTGATATATGCCTCCCTTTTCAGAGTCTTTTCCATTATAGATTATTACAAGATTTTGAATACATTTTCCTGTGCTATGCAGTAGGACCTTGTTGGTTATGTATTTTATATATGCTGCTGCTGCTGCTAAGTCGCTTCAGTCGTGTCTGACTCTGCGACCCCAGAGACGGCAGCCCACCAGGCTCTGACATCCCTGGGATTCTCCAGGCAAGAACATTGGAGTGGGCTGCCATTTCCTTCTCCAAATTTTATATATAGTAGTGTGTATTTGTTAATCTCATTCTTCTAATTTCTCTCACCCTCTTTCTATCATCAATGAAATGAAAAAAGGGAAAATTATGAAAATGCTGCTAACATTTTTTTAAGATTGAGAAAAAATGTGAGGCTGTGACATGTCCTCCCATAAGACTAGAGGTATGATACACTGAAGCTGCAGATGTTAGAGGCTGAAGGCTGCGAAGACCATGCTTTGTCAAATTCTCACACTCCAAGGGGGAAAAAAAATCCAGTGGAAAGTATGGAACTATGTTAACATAGAGAAATCCAGTTAACTGGACCTTTAAAGTAAGTGGATTTTTTTGGTGCTCAGCACAGCTAGGGAAATAATAAGAAAGCAAATGAGAGCTGGAGTTTGTTTAAACAGCACACTGCATTACAAACCTCAGGAAAAAGAAGCTGTGGTTTTGTGTATCCCAAAGTTAGCTGAAAATCAGCATTATCCTGCAAGCTGTTTCCAGCTTAGATTTCTAAAGCTTCAACCAAATCTACTGAATCAGAATCTCTAGGGGTTAAGTGTGGGCATCTTTATTTTGAAAAAGAAAAGAAAGCCATTCAGATGAAAGGAGTTTGGACCAATTTTGTTTGTTTGTTTGTTTGTTTGTTTTTTGCCAGAAGAACAAATGCAGCATCATATAGTGATATTTACCCATACAAAGCAAACAGACCCTTCTAGATTATGGTGATAATCTAGGTTCTGAAAACTTTCACCTGAGAGCTCCAGTAATTGAGGTGAAGTAGAAAATTTTAATTGTGCAAATAATTGCTTAAATCCTCCATTAATTTTATGTGGGCAACCTCTGGAGGAAATAGGGACCCCTCATTACTAACCTTTTGCTGGTAATTTCTTTTACAAATATTTCTATGCCCCTTAATTATATTCTGTTATGTTAAAAGCTCCCTGGTTTCTACTTTTTATAGCATATGTGTTATTATTTGAACTGCCTATTGTAAGGAACAATTAAACCTTACCTAATTATACTTTCAATATCTTTGCCACTGGGGGGCTTCTCTGGTGGCTCAGTGGCAAAGAACCTGCCTGCAATGCAGGGAGTTCAGGTTAGGTCCCTGGGTCAGGAAGATCCCCTGGAGGAGAAAATGGCAACCCACTCCAGTAATCTTGCCTGGGAAATCCTATGGACAGAGGAGCCTATGGGCTAGAGTCCAGGGGGTCACAAGAATAGGACACATCTTAGCAACTAAACTACCACCACCGCTGTCATTGCTCAACCTCCCATTTCCCAAATGAAGCCAATATCTCTCTCAGTTGTTCTGGGGTGACAGGCAGCTGAAACCAAAGGGAATAACTTCCCCAGAAACACTGACTTTTCAGCCTTTAGACTTCAATCTTCAGTTCTCACAATAAGAATACTTTGTTGTCCCCAGGCTTGTGTCTGCAGAGCTGGGCTGGATGACACTTACCCCCAATTTTCACTCTCTCAGGGGCTGGAGAGCTACAGGGAGAACCGCCCAGAAGGTCCTCCTTAACACTCATCAGAAGGATCGTCCTTCCATCTAACTAGGCAACAACTGTATAAAGGAAGGCCTGGACCCGTCGAATGATGCTTTTTCTTAAGAAACATACACAAATTGTTTAAAGATAAAACATCAGTGTTGCACCCATTGATAACGAAGCTTCCTCACTCTGAAAAAGGGAAAAATCATACCAGCAGAATGTATCCTTCAATCATTCTGAATACCATTGTGTTCTGAATCACTGTTAATTCAGAGTGATTTCAGACATCAGCCATCGATGTAAAAGATGCAGCGACACCAAGCAAACACTACAAATTCTCAATCAGTTTCTCTTGAATTCAGCAGCTGCACTAAACTCAAAATTACTGGTTAATTTGGTGCAGTTGTTCACCTATGAGAAACAAAGAGAGTGTAGGTAATGAGCTCCATTCTACCAGTGCACTTAGGGTCTGTGTACTTGGTGTGATGGAAAAAGACCAAAACTTTGAGAGTTTCTGAGATGCATTTGAGCTCCTCACTTGCCACCCTCTTGCTGTGTGACCAGGTGAAGTAACTTTATTTTGCTAAACTTAATTTTTCTTGTTTGTGAAATGGGGATAATACACCTAACTGATTTTCAGTATTGTTGTGAAGATATGGTTAGAAAAGGAATGTGAAAAAGCCATATAAACTTTTGGGGCTTAAAAAAGTGTATGAACTTGTAACTGGCCACCTGTTCGGTCGCCAAACCAGGCTATTCTATACTTAGTGCTGATTAACACATTGTTTCATGAGGTCCACATACTTTTCATGATTCCCTTAAATTTTTCATGGATTGAGGGACAGAGTGGGGACCCAGAGAAATGGAAGTAAAAAATCATCCACCATTTCTCTACATGTTTCTTATTTTATACTATGTCCTCATTATGAATCTAACCTTGATTGAGTATATCCACTCAACAAATACTAAACTTATACTGTATGCCAGGTGCTGCCCTGATTTATGGGAAGGGTCAATTTATATATACGTAGTTGGTGGGAGTGTAAACTGGTACAACCATTATGGAGAATAGTACGGAGGTTCCTTAAAAAACTAAAAATAGAGCAACTGTATGATCCAGCAGTCCCACTCCTGGATTCACATCTGGAGAAAACTCCAATTCAAAATGATACATGCAATCTGGTGTTCATAGCAGCACTATATACAATAGCCAAGACATGGAAGCAAACTAAATGCCCACTGACAGATGAATGGCTAAAGATAAGCACATATATAAATGGAATATCACTCAGCCATAATAAAGAATGAAATAATGCCATTCATAGCAATATGGATAGACCTAGAGACTATCATACTAAGCGAAATAAGTCAGATAGAGAAAGACAAATAGCATAAGACATGGCTTACATGTAGAATGTAAAAAAAAGTGATGCAAATGAACTTACTTACAAAACAGAAGTAGGGTCACAGGTGTAGAAAACAAACTTACAGCTGTCAAGGAGGAGAAGAGGAAAGGGTTAAACTGGAAGTTTGGGACTGACATATACACACTACCATATTGAGTAGAGAACTCTACTCAATAATCTATAATTACTATATGAGAAAAGAGTGCTCTAAGAAAGAGTAGCTATATACCCACACACATATATATACCTGATTTACTTCACTGTATAGAAGAAACTTCCCAGGTGTCTCAGATGGTAAAGTGTCTGCCTGCAGTGTGGGAAACCTGGCTTCAACCCCTGGGTCGGGAAGATCCCCTGGAGAAGGAACTGGCAACCCACTCCAGTACTCTTGCCTGGAAAATTCCATAGACCGAGGAGTCTGGCAGGCTACAGTTGATGGTGTCACAAAGAGTCGGACATGACTGGGTGACTTCACTTTCACTTTCATAGAAGAAACTAACAAAACATTGTAAATCAACTCTACTATAATAAAAATGTAAGATATATATACGTATATATATATATGATGTGGTAAATGTTGATAAATGCAATAAAAAAGATAGTGTCTAGTGTTATTTCACACAAAGCAATTAGAACTGGACATGGAACAACAGACCGGTTCCAAATAGGAAAAGGATTATGTTAAGGCTGTATATTGTCACCCTGGTTATTTAACTTCTATGCAGAGTACATCATGAGAAACGCTGGGCTGGAAGAACCACAAGATGGACTCAAGATTGCTGGGAGAAATATCAATCACCTCAGATATGCAGATGACACCACCCTTATGGCAGAAAGTGAAGAACTAAAAAGCCTCTTGATGAAAGTGAACTTAAAGCTCAACATTCAGAAAACTAAGATCATGGCATCTGGTCCCATCACTTCATGGGAAATAGATGGGGAAATAGTGTCAGACTATTTTTTGGGCTCCAAAATCACTGCAGATGGTGATTGTTGCCATGAAATTAAGACACTTACTCCTTGGAAAGAAGTGTCTTCAACCTGGCTTCAACCCCTGGGTCGGGAAGATCCCCTGGAGAAGGAAATGGCAACCCACTCCAGTACTCTTGCCTGGAAAATTCCATAGACCAAGGAGTCTGGCAGGCTATAGTCTATGGTGTTACAAAGAGTCGGACATGACTAGATGACTTCACTTTCACTTTCATAGCAGAAACTAACAAAACATTGTAAATCAACTCTACTGTAATAAAAATAGATAGCATATTAAGAAGCAGAGATATTACTTTGCCAACAAAGGTCCATCTAGTCAAGGCTATGGTTTTTCCAGTGGTCATGTATGGATGTGAGAGTTGGACTATAAAGAAAACTGAGCACTGAAGAGTTGTGGTGTTGGAGAAGACTCTTGTGAGTCCCTTGGATGGCAAGTAGATCCAACCAGTCCATCTTAAAGGAGACCAGTCCTGAATGTTTATTGGAAGGACTGATGCTGAAGCTGAAACTCTAATACTTTGGCCACCTCATGCTTAGAGTGAACTCATTGGAAAAGACCCTGATGTTGGGAGGGATTGGGGGCAGGAGGAGAAGGGGATGATAAAGGATGAGATGGCTGTATGGCATCACTGCCTCGATGCACATGAGTTTGGGTGAACTCCGGGAGTTGGTGACGGACAGGGAGGCCTGGTGTGCTGCGACTCATGGGGTCTCAAGTAACTGAACTGAACTGAACTGAGGCAAGAAATGATAGTGACTTACACAGGGGTGTCAGTGGAGGGGTTCTGAGAAGGTGTAAGCCTCTGGATGTCTTTTGAAGACTTGAAAGGGTTTGCTGACAGTTGTTATGCATGTGAGAGAAAGAGAGGAGTCAGGGATCTTTAGCCTGAGAACAGAAAGTTTCAGTGTACTAATTATACTGAGTGGGTCTATGAGGGGAGGGAAACCAAGAGTTCCTGTCTGGACATGTGTAGTGTGAGTTGCATATCTCTACCTGTTTCAGGTTGGGTAGGCAGGTGGGTATGTAAGTATAGAGTTCAGAAGAGGGATCTGGGTTGGATACAGGAACGTGGGGTCTTCAGCATTTGGACACCTTTAACATCACCCTTAGTGGCTGTCTGAGGAGGCCTTACAAATAACTGTGAAAAGAAGAGAAGCGAAAAGCAAAGGAGAAAAGGAAAGATATAAGCATCTGAATGCAAAGTTCCAAAGAATAGCAAGAAGAGATAACAAAGACTTCCTCAGCGATCAATGCAAAGAAATAGAGGAAAACAACAGAATGGGAAAGACTAGAGATCTCTTCAAGAAAATTAGAGATACCAAGGGTGCAAAGATGGGCTCCATAAAGGACAAAAATGGTATGGACCTAACAGAAGCAGAAGATATTAAGAAGAGGTGGCAAGAATACACAGAAGAACTATCCTAAAGGAGATCAGTCCTGGGTATTCACTGGAAGGACTGATGCTGAGGCTGAAACTCCAATACTTTGTCCACCTCATGTGAAGAGTTGACTCATGACCCTGGTGCTGGGAGGGATTGGGGGCAGGAGGATAAGGGGACGACAAAGGATGAGATGGCTGGATGGCATCACCAACTCGATGCACATGAGTCTGGATGAACTCCAGGAACTGGTGATGGACAGGGAGGCTTGGTGTGCTGCGATTCATGGGCTCCCAAAGAGTTGGACATGACTGAGCGACTGAACTGAACTGAAGGCACTTACCCCTTGTGCCTTGGTCCCTTGGCCATATCTTTGTCCAGACCTCAGTCCATTTCACACACTTAAAGATTACAGTCCCTAAATGCCCCTCCCTCCTGCAGTCTCTCTGCAATCCAACATATTAGAATTGATGACCTGATAATAACCCTTTCATCATGATTTACTTGCTCAAGCACTTATTCAGGGGGTCACAACATTTGTTTCAGTTTTAACATGAAAATCACAAACAAGCTTTTTGGCCATCCCATATACTGGCTCCCAGTGTTCAAACAGCAGACTTCTTTGAAGACCCCCATAATCTGACCTCACTCAACTTATCAAAACTTTTTTTTTGGCTGCAGAGCACAGTATGCAGGATCTTGGTTCCATGACCAGGGTTTGAACCCATGCCCACTGCAGTGGAAGGAAGGAGCCTTAACCACTGAACGTCCAGGCAAGTCCCCTAACTTATCGAAATTTTATTTCCCATTTTCTTCACAGATCTGGCCTGATGCTCAGGCTGTCAATGCATTTTCTGTGCCCACCATAATCATTCCCAACATTACATCTTTGCTGATGCTCTCTCCCCCTCCACCAATCCAGCTCTAATCCCTTTCTCTTGATCAAGTCTTCCTTGACTTTCCCAGGCCCTGTGGAATGACTTCTGCATTCTTGTTACACTAATGCCAAGTCTATTTTGGCTTTCAATTCAGTTGCTCAGTCGTGTCTGACACTTTGCGACCCCATGGACTGGCGCATACCAGGCCTCCCTGTCCATCACCAACTCCCGGAATTTATTCAAACTCATGTCCATTGAGTCGGTGAAGCCATCCAACCATCTATCTCATCCTCTGTCGTCCCCTTCTCCTCCCACCTTCAATCTTTCCCAGCATCAGGGTCTTTTCAAATGAGTCATTTCTTCGCCTCAGGTGACCAAAGTATTGGAGTTTCAGCTTCAACATCAGTCCTTCCAATGAATATTTTGGCTTTAGACTANTGTCGTCCCCTTCTCCTCCCACCTTCAATCTTTCCCAGCATCAGGGTCTTTTCAAATGAGTCATTTCTTCGCCTCAGGTGACCAAAGTATTGGAGTTTCAGCTTCAACATCAGTCCTTCCAATGAATATTTTGGCTTTAGACTATAGGTATTTTCATTCTTCTTCCCTATGAGACCATCAGCTTAGACTCAACAAAACTGAACAAATCTCAGGGCTCAATCTCTCAGCAAGCTGGCATCCAAGTCATCTTTAATCCATGTTCCTCTCAGCCATTTGCTACTGTATCCCTCACCTTCCCCATCACCAACCTCAGCCAGCTGGCATCATATCTTATTCCATATTTCATAATCACAAGAAGCAGCAAATCATCCATGTCCCATACCATGGCCACCAACAGTCTAGATGTGCTCCTGTGGAATACTGATCACCAAAGTTGGCTTAAAGCTCAACTTTCAGAAAACTAAGATCATGGCATCTGGTCCCATCACTTCAAGGCAAACAGAGGGGGAAACAGTGGAAACAAGTGTCAGACTTGATTTTTTGGGCTCCAAAATCACTGCAGATAGTTATTGGAGCCATGAAATTAAAAGATGCTTACTCCTTGGAAGGCAAGTTATGACCAACCTAGATAGCATATTCAAAACTGGGCTGGAAGAAGCACAAGCTGGAATCAAGATTGCCGGGAGAAATATCAATCACCTCAGATATGCAGATGACACCACCCTTATGGCAGAAAGTGAAGAGGAACTAAAAAACCTCTTGATGAAAGTGAAAGTGGAGAGTGAAAAAGTTAGCTTAAAGCTCAACATTCAGAAAACGAAGATCATGGCATTTGGTCCCATCACTTCATGGGAAATAGATGGGGAAACAGTGGAAACAGTGTCAGACTTTATTTTTTTGGGCTCCAAAATCACTGCAGATGGTGATTATAACCATGAAATTAAAAGACACTTACTCCTTGGAAGAAAAGTTATGACCAACCTAAATAGCATATTGAAAAGCAGACACATTACTTTGCCAACAAAGATCCATCTAGTCAAGGCTATGGTTTTTCCAGTGGTCATGTATGGATGTGAGAGTTGGACTGTGAAGAAAGCTGCGTGCTGAAGAATTGATGCTTTTGAACTGTGGTGTTGGAGAAGACTCTTGAGGGTCCCTTGGACTGCAAGGAGATCCAACCAGTCCATTCTGAAGATCAGCCCTGGGATTTCTTTGGAAGGAATGATGCTGAAGCTGAAACTCCAGTACTTTGGCCACCTCATGCAAAGAGTTGACTCATTGGAAAAGACTCTGATGCTGGGAGGGATTGGGGGCAGGAGGAGAAGGGGACGACAGAGCATGAGATGGCTGGATGGCATCACTGGATGGACGTGAGTCTGAGTGAACTCTGGCAGTTGGTGATGGACAAGGAGGCCTGGCGTGCTGCGATTCATGGTGTCACAAAGAGTCAGACACGACTGAGCAACTGAACTGAATTGAACTGAAAGCCATAGGGGTTAAAGACCTAAGGGGAGTGAGTCTAGAGAGAGGACAGAAGATGTCCCATTTTCCATTTCTAGTTCTAAGATTCTATTCAGTTTTTAATCAAGAACCTCCAGGGCACCTTTACCATCTTCTTGGAGACCCTTCATCCGGTATAAGACTTTCACCACATTGGCACAACCCAAGTTCCCTTCCTTGTTAGAATACGCCCCAAATGACTATCTCAATCTTGCTGTACACTGCACCTTTGCTTGTCTTATTTTTTCCACTGTAACTGGCCATCCACGTATCTGCCCAGTTCAGATCCTGTGTCCATGAATGAGGGAGTGACTCTAACTATTCCATGATCAAATCTCTTACTCCTTCGTAGCAACAGTTGTATTCATCTGGACTGCAGAGTAGATCACGTGGCACTCACGCTAGTCTTCTTCTGAATTGCTTTTTATCCCAAGGAAGTTGGAAAAATAAAAAACATGAAACATTAACCCCTGACTCCTCAGCTAGTGTCTACCTATGATCTACATCCCTCAAGTAGATATCCAGGCTCCCATGAGATATGGAAGGCAGAAGTCTTCATGATAGGCAATTGCTGCACTCGGGGAGGTATATGATTCTGCTGAGGTAGCTGTGGAACATCTCTAAGGGTCACATAGGTGCTGAGTGGAAGACAGCAAGGGCCACACCAGTCAGATTTTCACTAAACAGTTTTAGGGTAAGTTGGACAACTCTCTTGACAGTGTAGCATCTAAATTTGTTTCTTGGCCTTTCTAGAAATCCCATATGCAACCCAATACTCTTTAAGACGCTCTTTCTTCTTGGAGTAGGTTGCGTGGATTCTGTTTTCTGCAATTAAACATCTTAACCAATAAAACCCCTTTCTATTATTACCAGCTCACTTTGCTGGGTAACACGTGCACTGTATTTTTTTCTCTGCTAGATTGTTTAGACAGGAGATAACTATGTCACATTCCTCTCGTGTAGAGTACAGCACCCAGTGTTGCTGTGAGGTGGCCAGGATGCCACAGCAAACTCACAAAAGGGCTGTAAGGTCTTTTAACATGGTGACATGTCTATCTGGGTCACTGCGTAACCTACTGCTACTAAGTTGTTTGGATATTTCTACTTAATAAATGGAACTGTTTCTTTTTTTTTTTTCGCATCATAAAAATTATTGAGACACTAAGGGGACCATGAACTAAAACAGCTTCATAATCATAATTCAACACTAGGTACTGAATAAAAATAAATGTTGTATCTCAGCTCTGCTTGAGAAGACTTGAGGAGGCCAGTCCTCAGTTGAGGAACAAAGGGAAATCTGGCCCATTTGGGAACCAGTCAAAGCAGGGAGAATGGAAAAATAGGACTTACATGGATAGCATCTCAAATAGAGTTCTTTAACTTTGGTCAAAACTCATGAGAAAAGCTGGAATGCCTAGAGGAGTTAGAGAATCCACTGCTTATCTCTGCATCACTGAAGTTATTAAGGAAGCTCTCCTGAAGTCCTCTGGTCAGCTTGCTCTTTACCTTCAGCGCTGCTGCATTGTATCATTCTATTGGCTTAAATGAATCCTACAGGCCCAGAAAGCTATTACAAACTTAGACAGCATGTTATAAAGCAGAGCCATCACTTCGCCAACAAAGGTCCATATAGTCAAAGCTATGGTTTTTCCAGTAGTCATGTACAAATGTGAGAGTTGGACCATAAAGAAGGCTGAGTGCTGAAGAACTGTCACTTTTGAACTGTGGTGCTGGAGAAAACTCTTGAGAATCCCTTGGATAGTGAGGTGATCAAACCAATCAATCCTAAAAGAAATCAGTCCTGGATATTCATTGCAAGGACTGAGGCTGATGCTGATGCTGAAGCTCCAATACTTTGGCCACCTGATGCAAAGAACTGACTCATTGGAAAAGACCCTGATGCTAGGAAAGATTGAAGGCAGAGGAGAAGGGGACGACAGAGGATGCGATGGTTGGATGGCATCACTGACTGAATGGACATGAGTTTGAGCAAGCTCTGGAAGAAAGTGAAGGACAGGGAAGCCTGGTGTGCTGCAAGTCCACGGGGATGCAGAGTTGGACACAACCTAACAACGAAACAACAGTAACAACCAGCCCAGAAAGGAGGTCAGATATAGGCAGACAGCCCAGCTGAGACAATGATGGAGAAGACAGACTATTTTAACTGCTGGCATGTCAGCTCACATCTTTTGCCAAATGATATTTATACAGCTGAGAGGAATATGTTAGTTTCATGTTCCTTCTGCACAGGAGTTGGAGCCATTCTGAAGAGAAGACTCTTAAATGGAATGCATATGTCTTACAATATCCAAAATGAGCTTCTTTTCCTCAGATCCTTAAGCCCCTAAATACCACAACTTTGGCTAAGCTGGCAGGCTCCTTTCTGGCCAGCGCTCTGATTAGAATCTAAACTTTAGATGATTATACTCCAGAATCAGAACTGAACCGTGTTGGGGTTTTGTAGTGTGTGAATTCAATTCATTACGGTTACTGGGGTTTAGGATTCATGATCTAGAATTACTGTGAGGAGACATTTTATCAGACAGTTTTCAACTCTGCCAGATTTTCCTGAGAGCGCAGAAACTGTGGTCCAAAGCTGGGATCTCAGCCACTGAGAGCAGCAATTAGGCGGCTGAAGGCAACCCGCCAAGTCCACTAGGATTTGCCTAATGGAATCATGAGTCAGCATTCTCTGGGAAGCAGTAGCCAGGCCCATGGGCCAAGCAACATATAGACTGAGAAGGCAAGACATTGACAAGCCACTTCCATTTTATGGAAAGAAAAGAAAGTTACAAGCAAGTTGGTCTACTCTTCAGGGGTCCCCAAAGACAAAAATGTAGCAACTCTCAAAGTGATTATTACAGAGCGTGACGTGATCGCCATCTCTTTCTGTCTCTCTATCTGACTGTCTCTTGTTCTTGCTCTTCATCTTTGTGTTTTTTCAGTATTTAACATTAATATCTGTTTAAAACTGAAAGTCCATGCACCGTAACCCGCCAGGTCTGCCCTGTCCATGGAATTTTCCAGGCAAGAAGACTGGAGTGGGTTGCCCTTTCCCCCTCCAAAGGATCTTCCCGATTCAGGCATCGAATGCAAGTTCTTCTCCTGCATTGGCAGGCAGATTCTTTACCACTGTGCTACCTGGGAAGCTCCAAACTGAGAGTAGTGCCTGGGAATAGAGCTATAGAGCAGAGAGGACAATAGAGAACACTGGAAACAGAGTTTTAGTTAGTTGGGAAGAATATGTGTAATCTTGGGGTCACTCCATCTTCAACTTTCACAGAGCATTATAGAGTCATGATGGCCAAGAATACTGTAGAAGATACTAAAGAAAAGGTGGGAACATTTTTTCCCCTTGAGAACCAAATTAGGGAGCCTGGAGGGCTGCAATTCACAGAATCACCAAGAGTGAGACACAACTGAGTGAGCATGCAGACATTTAGAGAAATATTTTGCTTATATGTTTGCTTGTCATGTATGCCCATGAACAGCATGAAAAGGCAAAAGGTGAGGACTCTGAAAGATGAACTCCCCAGGTCAGTAGGTGCCCAATATGCTAGAGGAGATCAGTGGAGAAATAACTTCAGGAAGAATGGAGAGGGAGCCAAAGCAAAAACAACACCCAGTTGTGGATGTGACTGGCAAAGGAAGTAAAGTCTGATGCTGTAAAGAGCAATATTGCAGGTTCTTACCTGGAATGTTAAGTCCATGAATCAAGGCAGATTGGAAGTAGTCAAACAGGAGATGTCAAGAGTATATGTCGACATTTTAGGAATCAGCAAACTAAAATGGACTGGAATGGGTGAATTTAACTCAGATGACTGTTATATCTACTACTGTGGGCAGGAACCCCTCAGAAGAAATGGTGTAGCCATCATGGTCAACAAAAGAGTCCAAAATGCAGTACCTGGATGCAATCTCAAAAATGACAGAATGATCTCTGTTCATTTCCAAGGCAAACTATATCCAAATCTACACCCCGACCAGTAATGCTGAAGAAACTGAAGTTGAATGGTTCTATGAAGACCTACAAGACCTTCTAGAACTAACACCCCTCAAAAGATGTCATTTTCACTATAGGGGACTAGAATGCAAAAGCAGGAAGTCAAGAGATACCCGGAGTAACAGGCAAATTTGGCCTTGGAGTACAAAATGAAACAGGTCAAAGGCTAACAGTTTTGCCAAAGAATGCACTGGTCATAGCAAATGCCCTCTTCCAACAACACAAGAGAAGACTTTACACATGGACATCACCAGATGGTCAACACCAAAATCAGATTGATTATATTCTTTGCAGCCAAAGATGGTGAAGTTCTATACAGTCAGCAAAAACAAGACCAGGAGCTGACTGTAGCTCAGATCATGAACTCCTTATTGCCAAGTTCAGACTTAATCTGAAGAAAGTAGGGGAAACCACTAGACCATTCAGGTAAGACCTAAACCAAATCCCCTTATGATTATACAGTGAAAGTGACAAATAGATTCAAGGGATTAGATCTGATATGCAGAGTGCCTAAGGACAGAGGTTTGTGACATTGTACAAGAGGCAGGGATCAGGACCATCCCCCAGAAAAAGAAATGCAAAAAGGCAAAATGGTTGTCTGAGGAGGCCTTACAAATAGCTGAGAAAAGAAGAGAAACTAAAGGCAAAGGAGAAAGGGAAAGATATACCTATCTGAATGCAGAGTTCCAAAGAATAGCAAGGAGAGATAAGAAAGCCTTCCTCAGTGATCAATGCAAAGAAATAGAGGAAAACAACAGAATGGGAAAGACTAGAGATCTCCTCAAAAGAATTAGAGATACGAAGGGAACATTTCATGAAAAGATGGACTCAATAAAGGACAGAAATGGTATGGGCCTAACAGAAGCAGAAGATATTAAGAAGAGATGGCAAGAATACACAGAAGAACTGTACAAAAACATTCTTCATGACCCAGAGGAACACGATGGTGTGATCACTCACCTAGAGACAGACTTAATCTGAAGAAAGTAGGGGAAACCACTAGACCATTCAGGTAAGACCTAAACCAAATCCCCTTATGATTATACAGTGAAAGTGACAAATAGATTCAAGGGATTAGATCTGATATGCAGAGTGCCTAAGGACAGAGGTTTGTGACATTGTACAAGAGGCAGGGATCAGGACCATCCCCCAGAAAAAGAAATGCAAAAAGGCAAAATGGTTGTCTGAGGAGGCCTTACAAATAGCTGAGAAAAGAAGAGAAACTAAAGGCAAAGGAGAAAGGGAAAGATATACCTATCTGAATGCAGAGTTCCAAAGAATAGCAAGGAGAGATAAGAAAGCCTTCCTCAGTGATCAATGCAAAGAAATAGAGGAAAACAACAGAATGGGAAAGACTAGAGATCTCCTCAAAAGAATTAGAGATACGAAGGGAACATTTCATGAAAAGATGGACTCAATAAAGGACAGAAATGGTATGGGCCTAACAGAAGCAGAAGATATTAAGAAGAGATGGCAAGAATACACAGAAGAACTGTACAAAAACATTCTTCATGACCCAGAGGAACACGATGGTGTGATCACTCACCTAGAGCCAGGCATTCTGGAATGCGAAGTCAAGTGGGCCTTAGGAAGCATCACTATGAACAAAGCTAGTGGAGATGATGGAATTCCAGTTGAGCTATTTCAAATCCTAAAAGATAATGCTATGAAAGTGTTGCACTCAATATGCCAGCAAATGTGGAAAACTCAGCAGGCCACAGGACTAGAAAAGATCAGTTTTCATTCTAATCCCAAAGAAGGAAGTGAAATGAAGTCGCTCAGTCGTGTCCGACTCTTTACGACCCCATGGACTGTAGCCTACCAGGCTTCTCCCTCCATGGGATTTTCCAGGCAAGAGTACTGAAGTGGGTTGTTGTTTCCTTCTCCAGGGAATCCCAAAGAAAGGCAATGCCAAAGAATGCTCAAACTATCACACAATTACACTCATCTCACATGCTAGCAAAGTAATGCTCAAAATTCTCCAAGCCAGGCTTCAACGGTACATGTGCATCGTGAACTTCCAGATGATCAGCTGGATTTAGAAAAGGCATAGGAACCAGAGATCAAATTGCCAACATCTGTTGGATCATCGAAAAAGCAAGAGAGTTCCAGAAAAACATCCACTTATGCTTTATTGACTATGCCAAAGCTTTGACTGTGTGGATCACAAGAAACTGTGGAGAATTCTGAAAGAGATGGGAATACCAGACCACCTGACCTACCTCCTGAGAAATCTGTATCCAGGTGAAGAAGCAACAGTTAGAACTATACATGGAACAAGACTGGTTCCAAATCAGGAAAGGAGTACATCAAGGCTGTATGTTGTCACCCTGATTATTTAACTTATATGCACAGTACATCATGCGAAATGCTGGGCTGGGTGAAGCACAAGCTGGAATCAAGATTGCTGGGAGAAATATCAATAACCTCAGATATGCAGATGATACTATACTTATGGCAGAAAGCAAAGAAGAACTAAAGAGCCTCTTGGTGAAAGTGAAAGAGGGGAGTGAAAAAATTGGCTTCAAACTCAACATTCAGAAAACTAAGATCATGGCATCTGATCCCATCACTTCATGGCAATTAGATGGGGAAACAATGGAAATTGTGATAGACTTTTTTTTCTTGGGCTCCAAACTCACTGCATATGGTGTCTGCAGCCATGAAATTAAAAGGCACTTACTCCTTGGAAGAAAAGCTGTGACCAACCTGGACACATATTAAAAAGCAGAGACATTACTTTAACAACAAAGGTCTGTCTAGTCAAAGCTATGGTTTTTCCAGAAGTCTCATATGTATGTGAGAGCAGGATGCAGGATGCTTGGGGCTGGTGTATGGGGATGATCCAGAGGGATGATGGGGGGTAGGAGGAGGGAGGGGGTTCATGTTTGGGAGTTCGTGTACACCCGTGGCGGATTCATGTCAATGTATGCCAAAACCAGTAGAGTACTGTAAAGTAAAATAAAATAAAATTTAAAAAAAAAAAAAAGAAAGCTGAGCACAGAAAAATTGGTGCTTTTGAAATGTGGTGTTGGAGAAGACTCTTGAGAGTCTCTTGGATTGCAAGGAGATCAAACCAGTCAATCCTAAGGGAAATCAGTCCTGAATATTCATTGGAAGGACTGATGCTGAAGCTGAAACTCATGTATGCCAAAACCAGTAGAGTACTGTAAAGTAAAATAAAATAAAATTTAAAAAAAAAAAAAAGAAAGCTGAGCACAGAAAAATTGATGCTTTTGAAATGTGGTGTTGGAGAAGACTCTTGAGAGTCTCTTGGATTGCAAGGAGATCAAACCAGTCAATCCTAAGGGAAATCAGTCCTGAATATTCATTGGAAGGACTGATGCTGAAGCTGAAACTCTAGTACTTTGGCCACCTGATGTGAAGAAGTGACTCATTGGAAAAGACCCTGCTGCTGGGAAAGATTGAAGGCAGGAGGAAAAGGGGATGACATAGGATGAGATGGTTGGATGACATCACCAACTCGATGGACTTGAGTTTGAGCAAGCTGGGAGTTGATGATGGACAGGGAAGTTTGGCGTGCTGCAGTCCATGGGGTCACAAAGAATCAGACACAACCGAGCGACTGAAGCAAACTGAACTGAACTGATGCTTGTCTGTGAGAGAGAAAAAACTCCGGTGCCTCCTGATAATCTATGTATCAGCTCTTTCTCAGCTAAGAATCTGACTAGTATAGAATCTCAAAGAAACACTGAACCAAAACGTGTAAATATTTACTTGGCAGTCTTTTTGCCAAAAGAGATACAGTATTTGTATTGGTGATATTTGCTGCTTCACCCGTGAGAAAGTTTCTCTTTACCTTGAAACACTGAAAGCAGCCTGACCTAAAATGGGATTCTCACAGTGAGTGAAGTAAATCAGACAGAGAAAGACAAATATAGTATTGCTTATATGTGGAATCTAAAAGAAGGTTACAAATGAACTTAATTGGAAAACTGAAATAGAGTTACAGATGCAGGAAATAAACTTATGGTTACAAAGGGGCTAAAAGGGGAAGGGATAAATTGGAAGGCTGGCATAAACGTGCTGCTGCTGCTGCTAAGTTGCTTCAGTCGTGTCCGACTCTGTGCGACCCCATAGACGGCAGCCCACCAGGCTCCCCCGTCCCTGGGATTCTCCAGGCAAGATAAACATGCTACTATATATAAGAAGGAAACTAATAAAGACTGACTGCATAGCACAGGGAACTCTACTCAATACTATGTAATGGCCTATATGGGAGAAGGATCTAAAAAAGAGTGGATATGTATATACGTATATATATATAATACATACATGTATAACAGATTCACTTTGCTATACACCTGAAACTAACACAACACTGTAAATCAATCATACTGCAATAAAAAAAATTTTTTAATAGGCAGTTGACATATCCCCTGCCCAAGACCTTTGAAAGATCAGTGATGTCACTAACTTAAATGATTTTGCACTTATTTTGATTTGAGGTCTTCTGGTCAGGCCTTCATCTTCTCTCCTCCAGGGTCACGTATTTGTTAAAGCAGGTTGTCTGAAGGTGGAGAGAATTCTAGAGGAGGCATCACTAGACAGGTAGCACATCTGCTCTGTCATTCATCAGGGTGGGCCTGTGGGCAGCTCTCTGGCAGCATCAATTAATTCAGTTCAGTTTAGTTCATTCACTCAGTCATGTCCGACTCTGCGACCCCATGGACTACAGCACGCCAGGCTTCCCTGTCCATCACCAACTCCCAGAATTTACTCAAACTCATGTCCATTGAGTCAGTGATGCCATCCAACCATCTCATCTAAAACATGCTACTATATATAAGAAGGAAACTAATAAAGACTGACTGCATAGCACAGGGAACTCTACTCAATACTATGTAATGGCCTATATGGGAGAAGGATCTAAAAAAGAGTGGATATGTATATACGTATATATATATAATACATACATGTATAACAGATTCACTTTGCTATACACCTGAAACTAACACAACACTGTAAATCAATCATACTGCAATAAAAAAATTTTTTTAATAGGCAGTTGACATATCCCCTGCCCAAGACCTTTGAAAGATCAGTGATGTCACTAACTTAAATGATTTTGCACTTATTTTGATTTGAGGTCTTCTGGTCAGGCCTTCATCTTCTCTCCTCCAGGGTCACGTATTTGTTAAAGCAGGTTGTCTGAAGGTGGAGAGAATTCTAGAGGAGGCATCACTAGACAGGTAGCACATCTGCTCTGTCATTCATCAGGGTGGGCCTGTGGGCAGCTCTCTGGCAGCATCAATTAGTTCAGTTCAGTTTAGTTCATTCACTCAGTCATGTCCAACTCTGCGACCCCATGGACTACAGCACGCCAGGCTTCCCTGTCCATCACCAACTCCCAGAGTTTACTCAAACTCATGTCCATTGAGTCAGTGATGCCATCCAACCATCTCATCTCATGCCGCCCCCTTATCCTCCTTCCCTCAATCTTTCTCAGCATCAGGGTCTTTTCCAACGAGTAGGCTCTTCACATCAGGTGGTCAAAGTAGTGGAGCTTCAGCATCAGTCCTTCCAATGAATATTCAGGACTGATTTCCTTTAGGATGGACTGGTTGGATCTCCTTGCAGTCCAAGGGGCTCTCAAGAGTCTTCTCCAGCACCACAATAGGCAGCATCAATAGGACACAGCAGAAAGAAAAGGTTTTCTAAGATCTTTTCCAACTTGAGCAACTTTTGATTTTAAGACTTTAAGAGTGCTCTCTGTTAGCCTCTGTGCCTCCTTCCATCTATCCTCCCACCTTTGGCATTGCTTCCTCAGTGCAGAGCCACACATTAGGTTCTGCATATTCTCAATTATAAGCCAAGCCAACATGCCCTGGGGATGTGCATCGTGGTAACCATGTGGTGACTGCAGTTAACTTTTAAGATCTACCCTGTAGCCACTGCGAGAGTAGATCCTAAAAGTTCTTATCTCAAAGGAGAAGGCAATGGCAACCCACTCCAGTAATCTTGCCTGGAAAACCCATGGGCAGAGGAGCCTGGCAGGCTATAGTCCATGGGCTCACAAGAGTCAGACACGACTTAACAACAAAACCACCACCACTACAAAATAAATATATGCTTAAAGATAATGTCTGAAAAGGATATTTGCTATATATTACTCTCAAGAGTCTTCTCCAGCACCACAATAGGCAGCATCAATAGGACACAGCAGAAAGAAAAGGTTTTCTAAGATCTTTTCCAACTTGAGCAACTTTTGATTTTAAGACTTTAAGAGTGCTCTCTGTTAGCCTCTGTGCCTCCTTCCATCTATCCTCCCACCTTTGGCATTGCTTCCTCAGTGCAGAGCCACACATTAGGTTCTGCATATTCTCAATTATAAGCCAAGCCAACATGCCCTGGGGATGTGCATCGTGGTAACCATGTGGTGACTGCAGTTAACTTTTAAGATCTACCCTGTAGCCACTGCGAGAGTAGATCCTAAAAGTTCTTATCTCAAAGGAGAAGGCAATGGCAACCCACTCCAGTAATCTTGCCTGGAAAACCCATGGGCAGAGGAGCCTGGCAGGCTATAGTCCATGGGCTCACAAGAGTCAGACACGACTTAGCAACAAAACCACCACCACTACAAAATAAATATATGCTTAAAGATAATGTCTGAAAAGGATATTTGCTATATATTGAAGAATCGATGCTTTTGAACTGTGGTGTTGGAGAAGACTCTTGAGAGTCCCTTGGACTGCAAGGAGATCCAACCAATCCATTCTGAAGGAGATCAACCCTGGGATTTCCTTGGAAGGAATGATGCTAAAGTTGAAACTCCAGTACTCTGGCCACCTCATGCGAAGAGTTGACTCATTGGAAAAGACTCTGAGGCTGGGAGGGATTGGGGGCAGGAGGAGAAGGGGACGACCGAGGATGAGATGGCTGGATGGCATCATGGACTCGATGGACGTGAGTCTGAGTGAACTCCGGGAGATGGTGATGGACAGGGAGGCCTGGCGTGCTGCGATTCATGGGGTCACAAAGAGTCGGACACGACTGAGCGACTGAACTGAACTGAACTGAACTGAACCTAATTTTTTGGTGGGAGGGTGGGAATCAAGGAAGACTTGGGGTTATTTTTTCATCAGCTTCCATTTTATACTTATTTATAATGGCTATTATTTTTACCAATACTGTAAAACTGTGAAAATGAATAAAATACTAAAAGTTTCATGTAGCCAAGAAAAAAAAAGAAGCACCAAGTGGTAACAGTGGACACGAAAGTGAAAACAGTTGAGAGAGTGGACTGACAAGAGGAAAAAACTAGCTGAAGAACCAAAGAGGTTCACAACACAGGGAATGGCACAGGGATTTTCTTTGAGGAGGCACCGTTCACTTTTGAGACACAGGAGCTAAATGTAGAGCAGTACACGAAACCAGAAGGTCGCAGCAGCCATTCAGCATGCAGTCCAGTGTTAACCATGTCATTTTATGATGAGAAAAAACAGTTACCACCCAGACATCCCCAGATCGTTTTTCCAAGAGGGTAGACGGAACTGAAGCTAGTAAGGAATCAGACCTGTGCCACCAGCGTCAGGCATGAGTGCCACTGCAGCTTGCTTCCATCTCCTGCTGCTGGCCATCCTTCAGCCCCAGTGTCTCCCAGCCCTTCTCCCTCCAGTCAGTAACTCGTCTTGCCTATTCACTTGGTGCCAATCCCTGTGTACCCGCTGAATTGTACCGGTATAATGTACTGCTGTATTTTTTTTTTTTTTTAATGTACTGCTCTGTAAGATAAAAAAATATTTTATTAAAAAAAAGGTTCTTATCTCAAGGAAAAAATGTGTAACAACGTGAGGTGATAATGTAATATATTAACTAAATGTATTGTGGTATCATTTTGCTATTTATATACACATTGATGTTCCTTCCACTTTAGCTCAAGGAGTCCCATTCACCCCATTCCCACCCAGCCTGGTCTCTTTGCCTCTGCAGGAACGTCTCCCTTGCAGTTTTTTGTCTTAAAGTGAAGTCACTCAGTCGTGTCCGACTCTCTGTGACCCTGTGGACTGTAGCCCACCAGGCTCTTCCATCCATGGGATTCTCCAGGCAAGAATACTGGAGTGGGTTGCCATTTCCTTCTCCAGCGGATCTTCCTGACCCAGGGATTGAACCCAGGTCTCCTGCATTGCAGGCAGATGCTTTAACCTCTGAGCCACCAGTTTAGTTTTTTGTCTTAGGTTCATATCATTTTGTGGCTACATTCACTAACGCTCAAGTTTTTTTTTTTGCTTTATTTATTTTTTTAAATACAGATTTAGAAATAGACATTTCACTTCAAGGAAATCCTAAAAAGGAAAAAAAAAAAAATCCCAGGGTCATTTGCATTTGGAATACCCGATTCTGATTGCTGACACTGTTGTGCTGAAATAGTCTCCTCCTTAACTAATGGTAATGCATATACATCAATCCTAATATCCCAGCTTGTCCCCCTCTGTGTCCCCATGTCTGTTCTTTACCTCTGCATCTCTATTACTGCCCTGGAAATAGGTTCATCTGAACCATTTTTCTAGATTCAACATGTATGCATTAATATGCCATGTTTGTTTTTCTTTCTTACTTTAATCTGTGTGACAGACTTTAGGTCCATCCACATCTCTACAAATGACCCAGTTTCATTCCATTTTATGTGCTCCACATCTCTTTATCCATTCGTCTGTTGTTGGACATTTAGGTGGTTTCCATGTCCTGGCTAGGCTTTCTAGGAGGGCAAGAACAAGGAGCCATTTAAGGAAAGCCACCTAAGATTATAAATTGTAATCAGGAAATATCTCTTCCCACTCCCTTTTTACTACCATGCACAGACCATAATCAACCTCCAAAATCTCCTGCTGAATACCATGTTCTGAATGCCAGACAAAAAAAAAAATCATTCTTCTATTTCTGAAAATAATTGAGGCAGGGAAAGGAGCAGAAGGTTTGGAGTTTAAGGGTGCTAGTTCAGTTTTGGACCTAGTAAAAAAGCCACTTTTCCCATTAGTCATATATGGATGTGAAGGCTGGACCATAAAGAAGGTTGAGCATCAAAGAATAGATGCTTATGAACTGTGGTGCTGGAGATGACTCTTGAGAGTCCCTTGGACTGCAACGAGATCAAACCAGTCAATCCTAAAGGAAATCCACCCTGAGTATCATTGGAAGGACAGTTCCATCTGTAACTTTCTCCCTTGATCTCTGACATATAAGATAAGCTCTCTTTCTTAATACACACACACACAGAGTCTTTCTTCAATCTATCCCAGCATCAGGGTCTTTTCCAGTGAGTCAGTTCTTCATGCCACGTAGCCAAAGTATTTGAGTTTTAGCTTCAGCATCAGTCCTTCCAATGATACTCAGGGTTGATCTCCTTCAGAATGGACTGGTTTGATCTCCTCGCTGTCCAAGGGACTCTCAAGAGTCTTCTCCAGCACCACAGTTCATAAGTATCTATTCTTTGATGCTCAACCTTCTTTATGGTCCAACCTTCACATCCATACATGACTAATGGAAAAAACCATAGCTTTGACTATGCAGAACTTTGTTGGCAAAGTGATAAACTTTGTTTTTTAATATGCTGTCTAGGTTTGTCATAGCCTTCCTTCCAAGAAGCAAGTGTCTTCTAATTTCATGGCTGCAGTCACCATCTGCAGTGATTTTGGAGCCCAAGAAGAGAAAATCTGTCACCGCTTCCACTTTCCCCCCATCTATTTGCCGTGGAAAGATGGGACCAATGCCAAGATCTTTGTTTTTTGAATGCTGAGTTTTAAGCCAGCTTTTCACTCTCCTCTTTCACCTCATCAAGAGGCTCTTTAGTTCCTCTTTGCTTTCTGCCATTAGAGTAGAATCATCTCCATATCTGAGGTTGTTATCTCTCCCAGCAATTGATTCTAGCTTGTAACTCATCCAGCCTGGGATTTTGCATGATGTATGCTGCATATAAGTTAAATAAACAGAATGACAATATATAGCCTTGATGTACTCCTTCCCAAATATTGAACCAGTCCATTGCTTCATTCAATGTTCAAACTGTTGCTTCTTGACCCGTATACAAGTTTCTCAGGAAACAGGTAAGATGGTCTGGTATTCGCATTTCTTTAAGAATTTTTCACAGTTTTTTGTGCTCCACACAGTCTTTGCATGATCAATGAAACAGAAGTAGATGTTTTTCAGGAATTCCCTTGCTTTCTCTATGTATGATCCAACAAATGTTGGCAATTTGATCTCTGGTTCCTCTGCCTTTTCTAAACCCAGCTTGTACATCTGGAAGCCCCTCCTCACCAACATGGAAATGCTGGTGAACTCCTCCAGCATCTTACAGACCTTTTCCCACAACTCCCTATAAAGAGCAAAAACAAACAAGCCCCCTAACACTCATGTATGGCAAAGGCCCTGCAGCCTTGCACCAGTGTTTCTGCTCTGATACACTCCTCATGTGCATTTCAATACTGTTGTCTGGAGAGTGAATTCCAAGCCCACCTCTTATCTTTATCCACTGATACAGTGTCCTCATTCCTGCTTTTACAAGAATTCTGAGACAGTGTGTGGGTGAAGTTGGCCTGGAAGAGGAGAGGGGGATTCCAAGCAGAAAGGCCTCCGTTCTGAGTGTCACTATGGACCAGGATGCACAAGGCAGAGTGCATCAGACCTGCCACTTCTGTCCTCAACAATCCCCTTCTCACTCAAGTGGGATCTGGGGAGACACCAGGGGCCAAGGAAGCAGGGAAATGTTCTCTCACCCTTATTCCACCCAGCTTGTGTGTGTTGAAAGAGAATGGACGGATCATTCGGGCAAAGTACTAGGAAAAAAGAGTTTGCTGAGTAAATTACAGACGGAATCAAGATTATAGGAAGGAAGAAAGTGCTTTTGAAGCATCTTTTCAAAAAGCAAGTTAAAATACTAATATTAGCTAAAAGTTCTTGAATACTTATCATTTGCTGGAAACATACACGCTAAATGCTTTGTACTGGTTTGGAAGAAGACATGCACAGTCTGAAAGGTGAAGGACTTGTCCAGGAACATAAAATTTTACATGGCAAATTGGGATTCAAATGTGGGTCTTTCTGTGCTCAATATAATTTATGGCTTCCTGATTGTGATGGTAGTATTGTAGGTCTCCTTGAACAAGTATTGTTACTACTTGGTAAATGATTCATATCATTATACATTCTTGAAAGTGATAAAACAACTGTTTTCATTTTTAAATGAATGTAATCTGGCATTTTCACCACTTCAGACTATTCTATTAATTATTCAGAATTTGTATGACTCTACCACAAAATTCACATGTGCTAGCCAAAACCCAGAAAGAAAAACAAATGAATTCCATACAAGCAGTCCAAAATTAGTATTATCTTGTTTTTATTTAAATGGTATCCCATTGGTTCTAAGAGCCAAATAAGATTCAGCTGCCCAAATACACACAATGAAGCTCAAAACATTTCGGCAGGAAGCAAAGTAGAGAAGGTTCCTCCTCCCTTAGCTTAAAGTCTAAAAGTCAACATGGTCACACAACAATATGAAGAACATAACCACACACCCCATGGTACAAGAGAAAGTGCACGAGATCATCAATACAACAGCAAGCCCACAAGGGATCACTAATTTTAACATCTCCTCTGAGGTTTTGATTGCCAAAAAGAGAGAGAAATTTATCACTCAGATCAGAGAGGAGCTAAGTAGAAATGAAAGTGAGGAATGAACTTTTCCCAGTAGAGAGATTTTCTGGATAAAGCCTGGGAATGACTTAGATGAAAGAGTGGAGTCTGTTTGGTTGGACAAGATGGAATGAATGCTGAGGAGATAGCTTTGGGCCAAGTGATGGGAGCATGAAGGAAGGGAAGAGATTCATTACAGACCCCAGGGATAAGATAAAGAACCCTATAAAAGGACCCAAGCAGCCTGGCCTACATAGAGGAAACAAAGATTTCAAAGGGTAAGGTGCCCTGGAGCAGCGGTGGAGGTACTGTTTCTTTGCATCACTGGGATCACCAGGGTCCAAGGTGGAGGAACGTGGGCCAGTGAGAAGGAAGTGGCCGTGGTCAAGTTTGGAAGCTGATTATTCAGAAAATAAGTCCCTTTATTCACATAATACCATTTTTTTTAGATGGAAATGACATTGTAAAATTCGATGTCCATCCTGACAAATGAAAGACAACTTTATCCCCAAAGCATCATTATTCACAAACTCTATTTCTTTGTTCTGTGTCTTCACAAAAGCTCATGGAGTCAGTCGGCACCACATTTGCACTTGCTTCTGTATTTCATGGTAGAGAGTTTTAATGCCGTTTGCAGTGACTAGAAGGTGAGGATGTGTGGCCAGACACACCTCATTTTAAATTCCAACTCTCCTACTAGTTGAGTTAGGATGTGATGTTGGGAAACCACTTAATGTCTCCAAGTCTCAATGTCCTCACGTATAATAATGATAATATCTACTCACATGGTTGTTTTAAGATTAACTAAATGCATGTGAAACATTTAATAGAATGCTGGCAAATAGTGACTGTTCAAAAAGCACACACATACACATACACACAGTTACTTTTCTGTATGCTTTCTCTCCAGATAAATTTCAAGTGTCTCCATTTGAAGACAAGTTCAAAATTTGTGCGACATCAGATACCACAGAAAAATATCAAGCCCTGTCTTCCACAGACAGTGAAGGGAAGAGAAATTGAAAATATTGTGCCTGGGATTATGATTGCAGACCTCAACAACGCCCAGGTAGAGAGAGGATAATCCTGTCACCTTTCATAGAACACCAGCACCCAGCTACATTTTTGATTGAATGGATTATTGGCTTCTGAAAGGAGACATTCATAAAATACTTTGGATTAACATGTTCACAGGAATTGGATCTCTTATGAAACTCACAGAGGTGTAGTGTTTGATGTTTAGTTATTCGTCACTGATGATCTTTCCTTCTTATACTTCACTATGAAAGTATTAGTCACTCAGTGACCTCCGACTCTTTGCAACACATGGATTGTAGCCTGCCAGGCTCCTCTGTCATGGAAATTCTCCAGGCAAGAATACTGGAATGGGTAGCTGTCCCCTTCTCCAGGAGATCTTCCCCACCCAGGGATCAAACCCAGTCTCTCTCATTACAGACAGATTCTTACCATCTGAGCTGCCAGTTCAGACACAATTTTTTTTTTTTTAATTTGGATATTTTTGCAGCAGGTGGGATCTAGTTCCCCAACCAGGGATTTAACCTAAATCCCTGAGTTGCAAGGCAGTTTCTTAACCACTGAACCACCAAGGAAGTCTCACTCTAGCCATAGTGTACTTCATCACCTAGATGCATGACCTGCTAATATACTCAAGGATTTTCATCTCAATACACTCAACCTTTAATGACACTGTCCTTTTTGCATATACATCATTGGAATCTCACTCCTGGCTCCTAATGAATTCCTCTCTGTGTCCTGCTTAGGACTCTATTAAATCTTTGTGAGCCTCAATACAATGGTTTGCTTCAGTATCCCTCCACCATCGAATACATTAAAACCAAAACAAAGCGCTGTCATACACGGAAGAGTTCATAAAATCCAGACTGTGAAAGGCTGTCAGCAATCTGTCCAAGGCACGTCCTGGACTTTTTGTTTTACAGACTTTCCCAGAATATTGACTCAGTGTTAATAGAGAAACTGTACGTAAAACTCAGAAAAGACGGGGTCAGTTTGTCTATGGGAGACCAGGCCCTAGAGGGCTGCCCACACCTCTGTGAAATACTGAGTTTGCTAAATCTGCTTTTGTCAGCTAATAACACAGATAGAAATCATAAGACTCTGAAGTATGCATTTTCAGACCCTTGGGGTTACTTATAAATAGGCCTATAAAGGTATTCTTTTACTTTTTTCTATGAACTGCAAATGCAAAGGCACCAGAAAGCAGTTATTTGCAAACACATAACATTTTTTTCAAGCCATGCATTTTTTAAAAACTAGAATGATAGAATTTGAAGGTCTATGTAAAAGTAGCTATCCTCATTTGCCCTGCTTTTTTTAAAATAAAGGATTCTTTTATATTGCATGTTATCAATTGAATTTTTGAAATAAAATGATATGTCTTTAGACCTAAAAGTTTCTTAATAAAGGTAATTGATGCTTTGAGAATTTTAAACATTCTGCTTCAAGTCCCACAGCCAATGAGAGGTAGACCGAGGATTCAGATCCTGTTCTCCCATTTCTAAACATGTATTTATACCCTGCCAACAACCCAAATCCAAATAGCAGAATTAGAGTTTCCCCCATGCACTGGCCTCTTAGACACCCAAGCCTGGAAAAACTCCCCTTTGTCCTTCTTTTAAGTGTTTCATACCTTTACTCTGATCACTTCATGTTCTAAGGTAATCAGATAGAATTTGAGCAGTTTCAGCACATATCATTAACACAGTTAAAAACATGGTTTTTTACACAATTGCAGTATAAAAACACATCTATCCTAAAGGCAAAAATACTAAAATCTGTCTTCTTGTGATCTCCATAAGTACCTCTCTCCAAGAAAGGCCCAAGTCAGAAACAAGAGATGAGCAGGGTGTATAAGGGAAAACCTTGCAGTTTGATGAGGTAGAGGGTACCACAGGAGAGGACAACTGCCGGCACAGAAAGCTTATCTAATAGGTGACCCTGATCTAAAGGGTGAGTAAGAATTGGGCCGGGCTAGGGGAAGCACCTGTGTCACAATACCCAGATTTTATTTTTATTCCACCACTGATGTTCAAGATGGTTTTAGAAAAGGCAGAGGAACCAGAGATCAAATTGCCAACATCATCGAAAAAGCAAGAGACTTCCAGAAAAACATCTACTTCTGCTTTATTACTATGCCAGAGCCTTTGACCGTGTAGATCACAATAAACTGTGGAAAACTCTGAAAGAGATGGTAATACCAGACCACCTGACCTGCCCCTTGAGAAACCTGTATGCAGGTCAGGAAGCAACAGTCAGAACTGGACATGGAATAACAGACTAGTTCCAAATAGGAAAAGGAGTACATCAAGGCTGTATATTGTCACCCTGCTTATTTAACTTCTATGCAGAGTACATCATGAGAAATGCTGGGCTGGAAGAAGCACAAGCTGGAATCAAGATTGACAGGAGAAATATCAATAACCTCAGATATGCAGATGACACTACCTTTATGGCAAAAAATGAAGAGGAACTAAAGAACCTCTTGATGAAAGTGAAAGAAGAAAGTGAAAAAGTTGGCTTAAAACTCAACATTCAGAAAACTAAGATCATGGCATCTGGTCCCATCACTTGATGGGAAACAGATGGGGAAACAGTGAAACAGTGGCTGACTTTATTTTGGGGTGCTCCAAAATCACTGCAGATGGTGACTGCAGCCATGAAATTAAAAGACGCTTACTCCTTGAAAGGAAAGTTATAGCCAACCTAGACAGCATACTGAAAAGCAGAGACATTACTTTGTCAACAAAAGTTCGTCTAGTCAAGGCTATGGTTTTTCCAGTGGTCATGAATGGATGTGAGAATTGGACTATAAAGAAAGCTGAGCACCGAAGAAGTGATGCTTTTGAACTGTGATGTTCGAGAAGACTCTTGAGAGTCCCTTAGACTGCAAGAAGACCCAACCAGTCCATTCTAAAAGAGATCAGCTCTGGGTATTCTTTGGAAGGAATGATGCTAAAGCTGGAACTCGAGTACTTTGGCCACCTCATGCAAACAGCTGACTCATTTGAAAAGATCCTGATGTTGGGAAAGATTGTGGGCAGGAGGAGAAGGGGATGACAGAGGATGAGATGGTTGGATGGCATCACTGACTCAATGGACATGGATTTGGGTGGACTCCAGGAGTTGGTAATGGATGGGGAGGCCTGGTCTGCTGTGGTTCATGGGGTCGCAGAGTCAGACACGACTAAGCGACTGAACTGACTGAACTACCTATAAGCCCTTGGCAAGTTACATAGTCTCCTGAGCATCAGTGTCCTTATCTCCAAATGGAACTATCAATAGTTACTACTCAAAAAGCGTTGCAAGGTTCAAATGAACATAGGTGTGTAGCATTCTTAGGAAAGCGTGAGGCACATAGTAGATACTCTGTAAATATTAGCTATGATGTTGTTGATGAATGTTCAAAGAATCAGAGGTAAAAATTACATGGCGTATTCCTGAACATTCCAGGAAAAGCAAACAGTTCAAACTGGTGGGAGCACAGAGGATAAATGTAATCAAAATGAGCTGTGCTCACTTCTCCCCACTGTGGAGTATGCCAGAAATTGTACAGTATATCAACTACATAATTTAACTGTTTGTGCATGCTAAGTTGCTTCAGTCATGTCCAACTCTTTGTGACCCTATGGACTGTAGTGCATCAGCCTTCTCTGTCCAGAGGATTCTCCAGGCAAGAATACTGGAGCGGGTTGCCATGCTCTCCTCCAGGGGATCTTCTGGACCCAGAGATTGAGCCCATGTCTTTTGTGTTTCCTGCATTGGTAGGGGGGTTCTTTACCTAGTGTCATGTGGGAAACCCCACAATACAGCAGAATACCCATTAAATCCTGTTTGTTCTTCAAAGGGTTGATGGTGGGTTTATGGCAGCATCCATTAGAGGGTGTGTATGAATTAGGGTAGCCAGGCTTACTGAAGGTAAAAAGATTTAAGAGCTAAAAGAAAGGTACAGTGGATCCCAGGGAGTGACAGGAATGGGCAACCAGGGCTGGATTTGAGATAAATGGCCCATACCTTGGGGTAGTCTTATAGTAAGTCTATGAGCCCCAGAGTTCCAGGAGCACTGGCCCACAAAACTGCCTGCAGGGCACCATTTAGGTGATCTGTAGTTCAAGGACTCAGAAAGCTAACTGCCAAAATGATAGAAATAAATTAATTTATGAAACAGTAACAGACTCACAGACTTAGAGAATGAGCTTATAGTTGGTGGGGTAGAGGGGGAGGGGGAGGGGTAGTTTGGGAGTTTGGGATCGACATCTACACCCGGCTATGTGGAAAACGGATAACCAACAAGGACCTACTGTATAGTACAAGGAGCTCTGCTGGGTGTTATGTGGCAGCCTGGATGGGAGGAAAATTTGCAGGAGAATGTATACGTGTGTGTACGACTGCGTCTCTTTGCTGTTCACCTGAAACTATCTCAACAATGGTAATCGGATACACTCCAGTGCAAAATGAAAAGTTTAAAAAAAAAAAGAATTCTGTTTTGGTTGTGTGCAGTCTGATATGCCCAGCTGGCAAACAGCTGTATATATTGAGGGGGGCAACTATCACAGCACTGTTAATCAGTTATGCTGTGTACTCAGTTGCGTCTGACTCTTGTGACCCCCCTGGACTATAGCCGGGCTCCTCTGTCCTTGGAATTTTCCAGGCAAGAATATTGGAGAGGCTTGCCATTCTCTACACTAGGGTATCTTCACGACCATTGGATCAAATCCACATCTCCTGCTTGGCAGGTGGATTCTTTCCAATGAACCACCTGGGAAGCCTTGCTTCTAACAGAGAAATAAGTAATCTATAAATGAAGGTCAAATGACTTTTTCCAGGTGTCAGGGCAAACCTCAAGGCACAGTTTGGCCTAGAAGACAAACATTTTATCTTCAAAGATCTCAGCAGCATACAGATTGTCCTTTGGCAAGAGAGAATGACCAATCCAAATTGCTCAGAGATGCATCTTCTTTAAAATCAGCAAGATTCCTAAATTCTGAAAAGCTCTCTGCTGTAGACTGACTGTTGTGTCTCTCCAGTATTCATATGCCGATACCTAATCCTCACTCTGATGGTATTCGGAGGCTGGTCCTTTGGGAGGCGATTAGCTGCGAGGATGAAACCCTCATGAATGGGATTAGTGTCCTTATAAAAGAGACCCCAGAGTGCTCTCTTACCCTCTTTCTGCCATGTGAGGATAGTGAGAAGAGGGCCATCTGTGACACAGAAAGGAGGCTCTCATCAGACACCAAATCTGCTGTTTTCTTGATCTTGGACCTCTCAGCCTCTAGAACTGTGAGAAATAAACATTTGTTGTTCAAGCCACCCAGACTAGCAAGTTTTGTTACAGCAGCCCAAACTGATGAAAACACTCTGTGTGTTTTCAGAACAGAATGTGACTGGAGTACTCTCGCATCCTTTCTGAATGTCCTGGACCACTCAGAAATTTGTGGCTGGCCGGCAGAGCACTTCCACTGAGACCCTCCCATTCCAGGCAGACGAGGATTCAGAAACAGCCTTCTCTCTT
This sequence comes from Oreotragus oreotragus, assembly GCA_006410675.1. Classification (NCBI taxonomy): domain Eukaryota; kingdom Metazoa; phylum Chordata; class Mammalia; order Artiodactyla; family Bovidae; genus Oreotragus; species Oreotragus oreotragus. The sequence continues at coordinate 28,443 of SJYX01007293.1, read as the reverse complement.
CTGCTTTCCTTCCATAGCTCTTATAAGGTTGTCTGGGAATGCTAGTGGTAAAGAACCCTCCTGCCAAGGCAGGAGACCTAGAAATGTGGGTTCGATCCCTGGGTCGGGAAGACTGCCTGAAGGAAGGCATGGCAACTCACTCCAGTATTCTTACTTGGAGAATCCCATGGACAGAGGAGCCTGGAGGGCTACAGTCATAGGGTCGCAAAGAACTGGACACGACTGAAGTGGCTTAGCATGCACGGAAACTTCCCAAGTGTATAGGTTTGATTCCTGATTGGGGAACTAAGATCCCACATCCCATATGGTGCAGCAAGAAAAAAAAAAAAAAGTGGAAAAAAAAGAGATGGTCTGGATTTCCATTCTTGCTTTATCTTAAACAACAAACTCCCCACCTCTGTCTGTCCCTGTAGAAGAATTTTATGCTTACTGGCCTGCAGGTATTCTATTGAGCCGTTTTCATTTAACCAGCAGGATGTATTCACAGAATGATCCAGTGCATCATTTAAAAGCCTTTATTAATCATCCCATGGTGCCATAAAATGACAGGCATTTGGTTTCCCAAAGCAAATACTGCAAACCAAGGACCTTAATGTTGAGGTGGAGTTAAATGATAATAGCCAAGTGGCAAGTCTTTGGTGCATTTAGAGGATCACAAGAAGATAAAAAGAGCTTCCGGTGCCTCTCTAATTGCTTTTAAATTTTTATTTATGGTCATATTAAGCAGTTCTCAGAAGGTTCGAGTCATTTAAATTATGATGATTCTTTCTGAAGGCTTTTACCTGTAAGGAAATTGGGAATTAGTCCCTTTTCTAAGGAGACATGGGTGTCTGGGTTTCTCTTCACAGACAGTTGTTCTTTCAAACTTGCTGAATGGAGAAGTTATTAGTGGTTCAGAACTTTCAGAATTTCCTGATGAACTTAATAAACTCAAATCGTCAGGCCCCCGTCCTAGGATTTCTGATCAGTAGGTCCGAGGCACACCTGGAAACCCATGTTTGGAACATGTCCCCACGAGATGCTGATGCTGAGGTCTTTGGAGCCATACTTTGAGGGCCACTGGTATAGAACATGCGTGTTTGTGGGTGCTAAGTCGCTTCAAGCGTGTCTGACTCTTTGCGACCCTATGGACAGTAGCCCTCCAGGTTCCTCTGTCCATGGGGATTTTCCAGGAAAGAATACTAGAGTGGGTTGCCATTTCCTCCTCCAGGGGATCTTCCAGACCCAGGGATCGAACCTGTGTCTCCTGCATTGCAGGTGGTTTCTTTACCACTGAGCCAAAGGGGAAGTCTGTGGTGTAGAATATACTATACTTGGAGCTAAATGCACCAGGCTGTCGTTGTTGGATAGGAATTTAGAGGATGTGGTCCTCCAACAAGTACCCTAGGTCCTCTGTTTTCTTTATCCCACTAAGAAGGGAACACTCCTGTCCCCACACTATGATCTTCTAATTGCCTACAGATTAGATACTACTTATGGTAGGAAAAAAAAAAAAAGATAGCGAGTGTCTGTTCCCATCATTACCATAGAGAAACATTTAATATGTACCTAGAGCTGAGCCAAGTAATTGCATGATGATGTGAATCAAGCAACATTTTCCCTCAGGAAAATTAGAAGATAATTACATTTCATTTTCAAGCAAATCCAGTGATTTTTTTTTTTTTTGTCCAATAAGTTTACACTTCAGTATATTCCAGTTTTGAATAAGTAAACAATAACAATATATAAAGGGGCTTCCCTGGTGGCTCAGTGGTAAGCAATTCACCTGCCAAAGCAGGAGATGCCAGACTCAGTTTTGACCCCTGGATCAGGAAGATCCCTTTTAGTAGGAAATAGCAACCTGTTCCAGTGTTCTTGCCTGGAAGTTTCCATGGACAGAGGGGCCTGGTGGGCTACAGTCCATGGCATCGCAAAGAGTTGGGCATGACTGAGTGAGCACACAGGCACAACCATATACAATGCCATCAGTGATGTTGCAATAAATATTTCCTTTATGCCTAAACTCTGACAAACTTTGGCATCACTTGATCTCATTCCAACTTATTTTTGTTTATCAATAGATTATGATTCTCCCTGAAAGAATTTTTATTGAGCTTGAGCACTTCTAATATATACCTAAGGGTGTTCTCTCTGGGTAATTTCTTTTACATTTGCCCATTCTCAGTCTGGCTCTAGATTAGTGATCACATCCTCATGAGTATCTGGGTCGTGAAGATCTTTTCTGTACAGTTCTTCTGTGTATTCTTGCCACCTCTTCTTAATATCTTCTGCTTCTGTTAGGTCCATACCATTTCTATCCTTTATTGAGCCCATCTTTGCATGAAATGTTCCCTTGGTACACTGCAGATGGTGACTGCAGCCATGAAATTAAAAGACGCTACTCCTTGGAAGAAAAGTTATGACCAACCTGGATAGTATATTCAAAAGCAGAGACATTACTTTGCCGACTAAGGTCCGCCTAGTCAAGGCTATGGTTTTTCCTGTGGTCATGTATGGATGTGAAAGTTGGACTGTGAAGAAAGCTGAGCGCCAAAGAATCGATGCTTTTGAACTGTGGTGTTGGAGAAGACTCTTGAGAGTCCCTTGGACTGCACGGAGATCCAACCAGTCCATTCTGAAGGAGATCAGCCCTGGGATTTCTTTGGAAGGAATGATGCTAAAGCTGAAACTCCAGTACTTTGGCCACCTCATGCGAAGAGTTGACTCATTGGAAAAGACTCTGATGCTGGGAGGGATTGGGGG